>CM060971.1:41019968-41049968 GCA_030765045.1 Tenodera sinensis
GTAGGGGGGTGCTGTGGACAAGTCAGATGTAGTTGTGACTCTTACAACGGACATTTCTGACTTGCGTGACCTAAAAGGATGATACCAGTAATGACTAAGTCAGAAAGTTCTGCAGATGGGCGGGACCACTAGAGTGGACATCTGGTGGAATAGGCGCTGGGTCACACGACCTCTGCGACAAACGTCTCCCAGTACAGTTGCTGTGCGGAGGTTGAGAAATGGCACAAGGGTCTTCAGTAGCTGTTTGATATTTTGTTAACCTGAGGTCCAGTGGACACCATACTCATTATTCCATTGTTTGTTAGTTACACTACTGAAGAATTATAATTTCACGTCACAAAGGTTAGTATACGCAATATTACAGATTTTAAATAAAGTGCTGGGATAAATGTAATTATATTGTTACAAACACTGCCAAAAGCAAAACTAGAACTAAAGACAAAATTATACTCAACTCATATTCCTTTGTTATACCATCTAAATAAAAAGTGTAATTTCATCTTCCAAAGTTCGATATCCAAGTTGAATCTATACATATAAAATGGATGTTGGGAAGTTTGAAGCTGATGAACTCCAACACCAGTTGACAGATCACAATGAAATTAGGCACACCTCAGTGATTTATGGCTGTTTTTATGCCATTCACTTTACATTCACCTGAGTTTCTCTACTCGTTCCGCAACATACAATTCATACAATCTACCGATTGACCGATCACCATGAAAATTGGCACACCTAAGCGTTTTTCCATAGCTTTTATGCTATCCATTTTACTATGCAACGTAATACATTCGCATAGTCTTTTCAACTCACTTCTCTTTTGCATGACACATTTACATGTCCTCTACTTACGTTTTAACATACAATTAATACAACTTTCTATGATAAAAATAGAAATGCAAGTATTACATTTACACGCTTTTTCTACCCGGTTTTTCTTTGCGCAAGATATTCACATGTCGTTATCTACTCGCCCTTCAAACACAATTCATACAACTTTCTAGGACTGAATTAGAAATGCAACTAATTACATTCACACAGTTTTCTCCACTCACTTTACTTTTATGACACACAATTACACTTCTTTGTCTACTCCCACTTCTAGAAACAAGTGGTACATGTTTGAAGTTGAAATAAAACGCACTACATTCACACAGTTATCTCTACTCCCTTTTCTTTTACGAAACACAATCATATTTCTTATTCTTCTATAAAGAGTTCATACAATTTTCTGTGTGATACAAATGCAATATCTTACATTCCCACAGCTTTCTCTTCTTGCTTTTGTTCTTGTAGTATTTGTGGTTGTTCAACAGTGCTTTTGATTAGTGTCTTCCGCGTGTTTTTATTTATTTAGTTTATTTTGTGTTCTTTATAGTATCCCAAGAATTTTAATTAACCCTTTTAAGCGCGTTAAGTAATATATTTTAAATGTCTCCTAACAAACACAAGGCTATTGGGGAAGGGCAACCTTATTCTAAAATATGTAGGGATATAGTCGTCAATACACAGGCAACGCCGGGTATTTCAGCTATTATAATATAAATTTCAGCTAGTATAACAAAAGGTGCCGCTGAAATAACCCAACGTATTGGTGAAATTCGGTACTGTTGTGTTTGTTTTCCAATGAAATTATTAATCAAAATGACTCTATTGTCAAGTAGTTAGCGTTCTAACTTCTGAACCAGAAGCTCTCAGGTTTGATTCAGGCCGATGGGAGGTTTTTATAATGGACACAGTTTATCGGCTGCTCCCAAGACTTCAACACGGCCGACATTACACTAAACAGCAGATAAAAGTATCCCATAAAGCAGTCTTGCCAACGTACATAATAAAGGCATTTCTAACCTAAAATATCACTGGGTTGAAGTATCATGCTTTCAAACGATAACAATGTTTGAGCATCATTGCAAAAAAGAACGTACTCACCTTCGGCAAACCTTGTGCAATAACACTTTTGCAAAAAATCACTCCCGAGCGCTAAATATCATAATATATACTTAAGGCACTATTGTGTAGTGAACATAAAAATAACAACAGTAACTATAACTGCATATACTACTCTAAAAGAACTCAAGATAAAATCACGCAAACACGAGCAGTACACAGTACACAGATTAATTATTTCGGCGTCTAAACAGAATCTTGTTTTAAAATCTATCAGTTTACCTTTCTGCAACGCGTTCATTAACAAGGACGTCTGTGGCAACATAACAGACGCAATAATACCAACTATAGCCGTAGCTATACCATGGTTATATGTTACGAACAGTTGGCGATCCATTGATTATACTTGGTGATGGAATATCACCAAATATAATCAGACTGCACCTTAATGGGGGGGCGGGGCGGGGGAGCGGAATGTCAAGGTTGTTTTTTGGGGTATCTCAATAAGCTGTACCTACTATACTTTCTCCACCATGTACATACTATGTCGAGGGCGTATTGCACCTCATGGATTATTGATATCGGGATTTCATTGGAAATAAATGTGTTGAGATTCCCTGAATAAAAACAAGCATTTTTAGAAAAAGGTCACTGTGTTTTGTCTGCAAACAGCATAAAACAAAAACGAACAGTCAATTTTCACCAGACTTGATACTTAATTCAGGATTTTCCAAGGATGCAATGCAAGATTTTCGGGGAAATCTGCCACTCTAAATTATCTTTACATAAAAGAAGTTCCTAAAGTTTTGATTTTCTCAACAATGATTAACGCTTTTGATGAAACTATGATATTTTTAGATTATTCTTAAAAGATATGTAATGTACATTTTGAATTTTCTGGGAATAGCCTTTGAGGACGTTATCCTTTGCATAACTGGTAAAGCATAAGGTATATACGAAATCTTATTACGTAAAAAATGTACCAATTTAAGTTAGTTCATTCTGTTCGAATTAACAATTTCCTTGTTATTGTTCTGACTTTTTTACTGCTTGTACTTTTATGAAATGCGAAGTCGTTATTCTTTTTTATTTTGTATTTTCCTGGTTATCAAAAGGGATAGGAATTTTAAAACTTAGCGTTTAAGACTACTATATTCTCTTACGCCCAATATGCAATAAAAGCATTTCTACAAGTGTTTATCTCGATTAACCCAAGCATTATCAAGCCTTATTTCATAATTTACCAAGGGGGAGGGGGGAGAGCTACTTTGTGGCCACCACTAGTAATACAATGTTGAGCAACTTTTAAAACAAATTTACTTTAAAATTGGGTAGGTATTATATCTTGTTATGATTATAAAGATAATATTCAACATTGTTTTAACTGTTTATTTTTTACTTTTTATACGAATCATACTGAGGAAGCAGTACTTTATGACCACCTTGATATTTCATTGTTTCTCAAGAATATAAAAAATAATAGCTTTTGGAACAAATACGCAGTTCGGTAGTGGAAACAATGATTGACAACAAGTATTAACTGCATGCCTTTAATCAAAACATTAAAAGAGAAAATTTGAAAAATTACAGAAGGTGGGCATACAATAACCCGCCCCCCCCCCCCCCCCGCTCTCCCCTTGGTAATGCAAGGGTTAATATGAAACACTCCGTAGCGCAGTGGTAGCGCGCCTCCTTCTGGCGCGGAGGACTCGGGTTGGATCCCGGTACCGGTGTGGGATTTTTTTTTTTTTTTTTTCCCATTGGAAGGTCTGGCACGCGGTGCTCTAAGCATCGGTCTCTGAGGGCCCAATTGAATAGCTATAGTTAGAAAGGTAGCGTCCCTAAAAGGTCAAGTAGTCGCCTTACGGACCAGCCCCATCCTGCACTTCTCCGTGTCCCTGGCTGACGTAGCGGCCGGGCAATGATGGTACCCTCTGTATAGAGGAGGTGCCCTAGAGTTTATATTTTATATATGTTGAAGAATGGGTAAAGAAAGTCATGAGAATTTAACATAAGATTTGTTAAAAATAGAACTGCCCTTTTTTAACTAATAGAACGCGTTTATCTCGTCACGTGCCTTACAACGGCGGTAGTTTGAATTTCAAAGACGGTTAAAAATCTAAGAAATCCTTGTTATTTATATTGTTTGTAACCCAAGAAAAATCGTACGAAAAATAATTTGAATTTACCAACTTTACCAACAGCAAAGGTGACGAAATTTATTTTAACTGCATGCTATACACAACCCAAATTTCTGCGTTTTGAGGTTAGATTTCAAAATGTGTATATTCTTTTCTCCATAAAATAAAGTCCTGTCAAGACCAAAGTTTTTAATTGGCTCAACTTTCCAGCCTAATGTAACCCTTCACCAAGTTTCCCCTCGCTTTTGCGAAGTTATAAACACAGATATTTCTGTATATCAGCACACAGGTATCTCTAACACCTAACACAAACACGGCTATCCGCATCATCATTTGTTAGATTCTTTTACACATGGTGTCCCGTTAGATTGGGCTATATACCTGCTCCGGTTCCACCATCTTTGCTTCGGTCTCCTTTTATGTTTTGCAATGCCCATTACGTGGGAGAAAAGATGGCATATAACATATAGCATTTGAATGGAACGTAACAGAGACAGGAAAAAGAAAGTCTATGAACAGAGAATCTGAAACAAATAAAATTTTGGACAAAAGCTGTAAGAACACGGGGAAATATTTAGACAAAGTTAGAAATAAGTGGAAACTGACTATAAAAAGAATAAATAACATTAACAATTGTATAAGAACTTATTAGTATTAATATAACATTCATTATAATATACTGGTTAAAACTTAAGGGGACCTAGGACAGATTTATTTTAGGGCAAATTGCCAATATTTTCGATCTTTTTTTTTTATTTATGCAAAATTGAGTTCCTTATAAATAAGTTAGTAAAATATTTAAATGTATTTTATGGTGTTTGTGACGTTTTTAAAGACTAGGCAATCTTAACCATTTACAATAGGTATTGGCCTATATTAACGTTTTAAATGTAAAATTTAGTTTTGTCAGAACGGCATTGTTTGGTAAGACAAATAATCCAAGTACTGTAGTTGTCCTTAATTTTTCATAAACCTCGGCACAATTGCTCTACAGTAATCTGAAGAAATTTTAGAATACATTTTGGGCCACAAAATTAAAATTTTGTTATTCAAACCGCAAAGTTCAGATACTAATATGACAAAGTAGTACTGATGAAAAAACAATATTTGTACTGCCGGGAGTATTTCATATTTTTGAAATATCTCAGTTTCTTTCTAAGGATGCGATACGAAGATCTTTAAGAATTCCCCACGCAAAATTACTTTTTATGTGGGGAAAAAACGTTAGGTACATTTTATTTTGTGAATAATGGCTCTAACAAATTTGATAAAAAAATCTCGAGTTTAAGATACGAGAGCAATCTGGAAAGTAACCTCAGTTGTCACGTATCCATCAGCGCTGGTGAGAACATCGCACTGCTGCCTCGCGTATCATAGCACTACAAAATGGATTACAAAATATACCAGAACCAACTGACCCCATTTTTTCATATCTATGCAACCTGGAGATTATAGTCCTACTTGAAAGCATCGTTCCATTTCTCAAGCCAGAATTTGTTTTGTAGCGGTATTGTGTCAATACAATCAATTAACTGACAATAGCTGACACACACACACACACACACACACACACACACACACACACATACACACACACACAGACACACACACATATTATATATAATTTAGTTAAAAGTAAGCTTATTGCTATAGGTACAACATTAGGAATTTATAATACCATCAGAAGACCCACAGTCACATATGGCTCCGAAACGTGGGTACTGAAAGGAGCACAAAAGTAGAACGTTATTAATTTTTGAAAGAAAGGTTTTAACAAGTTTTGGACCAATTAAAGATAGAGGACAATGAAGGATCCTGAGAAACGAAGAGTTAAATAAGATAATTAAAAGACAAACAATAATTAATTTTATAACAGCACTGGGATTTAGGCGGTTTGGACACGTATATAGAATGCTAGATGACAAGCTAGTCAAGAATGTACACACATGAAAGCTTCTGGTATCTAGGTCAAGGGGCAGACCCAAGAATAGATGGAGTGATGATAAAAACCAAGACCTTAAAATAAAAAAATTGGCTAGAGTTGATTAGAAATCGTATCCAATGGAAGAAAATTGTAGAGGAGGCCAAAATATTCACTAAATCAAGTTGTAGTGCCTGTGAGCAAGGGGATTATATATAAGTTTAAATGTAATAAGTCATCCATTCAAATGAAACAGGTATATAAATAAACGGTTTTTCACATTAACTTAAACTAGGTTTGGCTTTATTTTAAACTGAAAAACGCGTCTTCTGCGTTCTATGCCTTCAGATAGGTTGGAGCATAAAAAGTAATTCCAATTACAGAAAAAGTTTGAATCTCGAGGAAGTAAGCATTACTTTTCATGCACTCCGAACATGTTTTTCCGCTACTCGAGTATTATTTGCATGCATAAATTACGTGATTACAGAACAGTCGTCGTTAATGTAGATTTAATATGTCGTCATCCTACACTCGTATTGCCAATAAAACTGCTTTAACGACAAGGGACCGGTTTACGACTCAATCATAACGCTTGAAATTGCAGACACATTTGTTATTTCGCCATGACCCTGAAGTGGCGGCAATATAATTTACGGAAGCACTTAATATCTTGCAGACAAAAGGAATTATTCCGCACAAAAGAGACCTCAATGATAATAAGAAAACAGCTTAACTTGTAAGGCTACATCCTTTCATAGCTGCATATACACAAAGCTATGTAAGGAAATGAACTAAGTTGAGAAGCCATTTATAGCTCAATATGAAGAAACTGTTCGCAAATATATGTAGAGTTATACTCACTCTTATACACAATATTCTTGTAAATACTTATTTCTCTATGTACTTCGTTTTAATCGACAAGCATTTTCAGAAATTACGTTACTGCGAGGGGAATATGGGAATACAGTAGAGTTTAAGCAGTAGTAAAATGTTCTAAGAGGTGGCTGCTATACGATGCCTTTAAAATTCGATCTCTTTTCAAGGCCAACAGATTAAAAGGTCTAAAATATTCTTATTTGAAAAATAAGGATAAATATTACCTTATTCAAACAAATAATAAAGAATGTCGGAAATGGTTTACTCAAAAGAACTCGTAGTATTTGACATAAATTGTTGATTTTAACGAGACTGACATTTTTATTTAGTAAGCTTTTGTCTGTCTCTTACTATTTATCATGTATGCAAAAATCATCCAGAATGAAGAGCTCTTCTGAGGAAATTCCCAGAAAATTCAAGGTATAACTTAGAAACAACCATGGAATCACCTGTTTGAATCCGCCACTGGATACTGACTGTATGTCCCTCCGACTGAAGCAGTCGGGTGGGGAATAGCCGCTCATTACGCAAGCGTCTCCAAAGAGACAAGATTGGACATCCCTGACCTAGAGAGGTGATGACCGCCCGTCGGTCAGCAGCCCTCTAATGTCCATGGGAACTGCTTTTCCTTTGAGCCAGCATCCGCGCCATCTGTCAAACACCGTCATACGCCACGAAACCTAAAAGCACACCTGAAGGAAGAGGGAAACGAAATAAGATGACAAATTACCGTATTCCACCTTCCCAACACAATAAACCATGCAAAACCCAAGAGCAGAGTGGGCAACAGTAATCGAACCCAGAAACTTCCCATTGCGAGGCTCAGATAATGATACAGAGCTATCTCGATCGGTTCTTACATCTACTACCAGATAATCAGTTAAGTACTTTTATAAACCTGATATTGCTTTACACACTTCTATGTAAACACAAAGCACATGTACGAGACAACTCAAATCTTTAAAAAGCAATTTGCTGCATGTTTGCTTTTAAATTAAATATTTATCTTTGCTCGACATCACGAGAAAAACACAAATGATTCATTAATAGCTCAAAATAATACACTACATTGAAAAATCCAGACCAACAGCAACAAATATAATGGAAATTGTGAATGATATAGCCTTTTTAACCATCTACAGTCGTATAATAATTCTCTAAATAATTCTTCCTAGGTCTTCCCGCATGTCTTCTTCCTTGAGGTCTATATGACATTCTTTTAGGGATCCTTTCTAGTGTCACTCTACGAGTATGTTCTGCCCATTAATTCCTATAATTTATTAGTTTTTCTTCTAGAGAAAACATTTTCAGTTCCACTCTTATTTTGCCATTTCTAATCTTACCCATATAGTACATACTTGGACTGTGACCTTAAAGATCTCCTGTGCACCCTGTGCAGCCTGTGCACCTTTACTGTCAGCTGCAGTCATCGTCCATGTTTCTGATACAAACTGTAAAGATGATACGGCCATTACTTTGTAAAATTTAAGTCTGTTTCTTTTCTTGCTTTATCTTTCAGCTTTCTGCTTATTGTGCCACACATTTGTTGAAACATAGCGAGTTTGTTTTTACTGTCAATTACATGTTTATATGTGAGATGAGTGTCTAAATATTTACTTGTTGCAGAGGACTTGAAACAATTTTTGTCCTTTCACTGTAGTTCCTTTGAAATGTCATTGTTTTGGTTTTATTTATTGAAATTTTAAATTTATACTTTTCGCACACATTCTGTAATTCACTTACTGGTTTCTGCAGTTCACTCTCAGACTTACAACAATTTCATTATCAGGAACAAGGATAAAACTAGGTGCTATATATGTGTGTATATGTTCGATGTCATGATAATGAAGATGAATGCTTCTTTGACAGATGTATAAGTTCAGGATGCACGGCCTGGTGGCCGACCTGTGGCCGCTGATCAGGATAATGCAACTGACTGGTTTCTTCTTGCTGGACTTCCACGAGGATATGAGCTTCGGATGGAATGCTATACGCATTGGTATTGCCTCTACAATTTCCACGATGATGGTCAGCCAATTTGCCTGCATGTTCCTCAACCTGATTGCCTATAAGGACGAGGTGAACGAACTAACAGCCAATACCATCACCGTGCTCTTTTTCGTGCATTCACTCACCAAACTGTTCTACTTTGCACTACGAAGAGGCAAATTCTACCGCACATTAGCCACTTGGAATAACGCCAATTCTCATCCTCTGTTTGCTGAAAATCACTCTCGCCATCATGCCTCAGCTGTTGCGAGCATGAGGAAGCTTCTTATATACATCGGCACTGGCACAGTACTCAGTGTCTTCGCCTGGACAACTATCACTTTCGTTGGGGACAGTGTCATAGAGAAAACTGATCCTGATAACGCTAATGAAACAGTACTGGAGGAGATACCGCGTCTCATGGTCAAGTCCTGGTACCCTTGGAATGCAATGGAAGGAGGTGGTTACTTTGTATCCTTCATATACCAGGTAAGTATCACAAACAGATCTTACCTATTGAAAGTTTATCTCAGTTTTTGCTTTCCTAAATGTAAAGAATGCTTCATTTTCTTATACAATGAGATCCACATAAACTTTAATTATTTTAAGGGCCATAACGTCATCCTGAAAATTTATAAAATGTGAAATTTGTTTTAATGGTCTCAGTGACTGTGGAAAAATACGTACCACTGACCATTGTTGTCTATTTTATTTATTTGATAGCAACTAAGGCATAGTTGACACTCATTGAACTGTAGACACTACAGTTTATACGGGCATCTTCAGTGCAGACAATTGCTGAACTATGTGATTCCATTAGTAACAAAATAAGCAATATTATCGAGGATACTCTTCTTAGGATATAGAGAATATCGTGAAACGAGTGCAGACAAGTGTGGATACTAGCGGAAGACACTCCCAACATTTTGTTCTGAGGATAAACGAACAATGTAATCTGCCAATTGTGTATTATATTCTCCCAAAGGAGCACATGTGTGCTATTATTAGTTAATCAAACATTAATTATTCTTTCACACACACAGAAGCCGTTGTGCATGTTAAAGTTGGAAAGGTAGAATAAAATGGAGAAATGCAATGCCATAGTCACGACTTGCAACATCGATTTTTAGCTCTCACTATTAATCCAACTATGGCTACTATGAAATTCTGCACATAAAGTACTTAATACATTATAAGTCGCCAATATGGTATGCCAACTAGGAATGAATTTGAGAATCCATTGTATTTTATTGAAAAAAAGATGAGAAGGAATTTATTGTTGTGCCGGTATTATGCCATCATACTTCAGTTAGTTGTTGTAACGGTACGGAAAGCGCAAGATCCGTGGTTCAAATAGCGGCCATGTCATAATTTTCAGTTTCATTCTACTTTACCATGACAAAATTGATTAGAATGGTTTCAAAGGGTCGTCTCAATACTGTGATAGTACTGTTGCCTGGCAAGCGGGAGACCCAGGTTCGATTTTCGGTACCGGAGTGGGAATTTTCTCCAGCTGAGAAAATTGGTCCTGGGAACACTCGTCCTCGTTAGGTCCCTGAGGAGCCAATTAATTGAAAAGTAGGGGCCCTGGTTGCGTAGACCGCATAACCGGCCGGGAGGGCTTGTGGCGCTGACCACCAATCACACTTCTGCACCTCACTCATGA
Organism: Tenodera sinensis; assembly: GCA_030765045.1. NCBI lineage: Eukaryota > Metazoa > Arthropoda > Insecta > Mantodea > Mantidae > Tenodera > Tenodera sinensis. The sequence continues at coordinate 41,030,449 of CM060971.1, forward strand.
CACATGTGGTGGGCAGAGCGACTGAGTGGTAGGCCTTGCTTCTTGGGTTATTATGGTTTCAAACACGTTTCGTTGTAGGAGCATAGATAAGGTAGAACGACGGGCAAATATTCAAAAAAGTTGATAGCTATATGCTGCAATTAATATTGCAGACTCTTTGGATGCCCTCAAGATGAACAAAATAATGGAAGGGTATTGCTCAGATCATTGAATGATGTAGATGAGTAACAGGAAATATCCGATAAACGGATAAACTAAAAGTTATTTAATATAGTGTGTATTGTAATGAGTTTTAACAGTTTTGCATGATTTTCTCTACTTTTTACTTTTCAATTCATGAAATTTGTCCCAAAGTTCAACTGGAATTTTAATGACTTTTTGGCACGAAAAGATTTCTTTGTGGCGAGAGAAAAGCCAGAAACGCTCTCTCAATAACATTAGCATACAATATATCCTAAAATAGAACACTACCTTATGTGCTCAGGAGGTTAAGGTGGAGTTGATTTTGATTTCAGTTGATGTGGTTGATGCTGGCGTTGTCTCATGCCAATCTGATGGACGTGCTGTTCTGTTGTTGGTTGATCTACACATGTGAACAGTTGGCGCATCTCAAGGAGATCTTGAAGCCACTCATGGAACTGAGTGCTTCCTTGGATAGCGTAGTGCCTCATTCCGCCGAACTCTTCAGGGCAGTTAGTGCCAAAGGAGAGATCGCTCAACTCTCCAGTGAAGGTAGTATATTATTTTAAACTATGTTAAGTAGATTTTCCGGGCTTGTGGGCCGTGGTCGAGTTGGATTGCCTTCCTCCGACGTTTCGCTGAAAACTGCGTCCAGCATCTTCAGGGTCAACCTCTGTTATTTTGGTCTAACTTAGCGGCTGCACATAAACTAAAGTTCACTGCAAACTTTCATATTACTGATCATTTTTGTTTCTTATTAGTGTCCTTGGTAATATACATTTTCACGATCGCTGAATAGCAACATGAGATTATCGCTAACAAATCTTTTCTTAATAAATTGATCTCAAATTATATTTTCAAATGCCGGCAAATGGAACGTCTCTGATCGTGGTATAAAAGAGAAAGCTTCCCGTGTCTCGGGTTTTCTTCTCCCTCTTATTAGAGCCGGGAGCCAAGTTTTGCTTATCTGCTGTCTCTCTTCTTTTCGATTGTAGGAGCTTTTATGCATAAAAATCTCTATCGCTTCCCGAGTCAAGCGAGCCTGGTAGTGGCTTGTCATTGAGAGTACCTCCGTGTCTTTGTAGTTCACGTCGTGGCCGAACAATAGAGAGTGTTCTGCCACCGCTGACTTGTCCGTCTGCCCCAACCAGCTATGTCTTTCATGTTCTTTTAGTCGAGTGCTGATACTCCACATGGTGGTGCCTATATATACTTGTCCACAGCTACATGGTATTCTGTGCACAGCCGGTGCTTACCAAGGACACTAGTAAGAAACAAAAATGATCAGTAATATGAAAGTTTGCAGTGAACTTTAGTTTATATGCAGCCGCTAAGTTAGACCAAAATAACAGAGGTTGACCCTGAAGATGCTGGACGCAGTTTTCAACGAAACGTCGGAGGAAGGTAATCCAACTCGACCACGGCCCACAAGCCCGGAAAATCTACGTAACATAGTTGATAATGCCGGCCGTGAAAGCCTCAACACTTATAGTATATTATTTTATTAGGGAAAACTGTTGTCAAATAACAAATTCTCTCATCGAAGCTAAGATAAGCCTCGTCCATTGTTGCACAAAGTTAAAGATCATTTTACGATTACGTATCTTCTATTTGAGTCTTTTAAAGGATCATTGGAGGCGTGCTAAAATCCTTACAATTCTCTTACTTCTCTCCTTTCTCATAGGGGGTAGCAGCAGGAGCAATAAATCTCACGCAGGTCAAAGTGCGCGAGATTTTCTCCTCCATCATCTTCCCTATACTCGAACTTGATATACCTACAGGTAGGAAGCAAGCTTAAATTGGAAGAAGGGAAATATATGAAAATTACAAACTCTAGCTTCGTGTAGAGCAATATGTTAACTCAACTGAATGTAGGAAAGACACACCGAGTACCATTATAAACTTCACCATAAACTTCTGAAGTGTTACACTCGCATAACTTTCTCTAGTTATTCTTATACAAATTGCGCTTACAAAACCTATTCTTCTACCTACTTCATGTTAATAAAGTTAAATATTTGAAGAAAGGGGTTTATTACATACTTCTTTGTAGATACAATGGGAATAGAAGCTCAAGAGATAGTCGATTCTCTTAACCCTGGTCGGTATGTTAGGACTTTAAAGCTCCGTTTCCTTTACATGGACAGGAGTGTGAAAAGAATAACGATTATGTGAGAATTAGAATACATAACCAGGAATATTTCGGAAATCGGCAACTTCAAAAAAAAATATTTGATATAAACGGTACACCTTAACGTGATTACATCTCCCACGATTTAACAGGTATTCAAAATCAGATACCTATCTTTTCAGATAATTGTAGATAAACAAGTTTTGTCATAAGATATCTTACACATACAATAATTTAATCAAAACCGTTGGAGTCATTTGTAGTAATTAATTAGTCTACCCACTTGCCACACATTGGTGCGACATTTGTACCAATTAATATTTCTTAATATCCCTCGTTGGTGTTGTAATATTATGCTATTTTATTCCCTGGCCTAGCTTCAATCGGTGAGTGTGTGGAATATTTTTAAATTCTCTCTATACCTGGCGCGGTAAGGAAGAAGTAGTTTTATATAAAGTTAGAAGTTGCTTTCATTATTCTTTATTGATATTAATAAACACTTTTTAAACAGTAATCTTCACACTTTTCATGTCGCTAAATAATCCGCTAAATTATGGCGGATTCGTCGTTATTATACAAATCAACTTACATCTGATCAATGCTTCTGATTAATGCTGAAATACTAGGCAGAACGTCCATAGTGCAGTCCAAACTTCACAAGTATCAGTTAATTCGTCGATAATCACACTTTTAAATATACTTATTCGTATTTAAAGACAAAAGTCATTTTCAAACACTTCTTTCCTACATTAATTAATTGCAAGAAGACAAAAGAAAGTCAACATAAGTCAGCCATGTTTCCTATATTATATGTTCTAGATACATAGGACTTATATTGCCCGCCTAGGTAAGGTAAGGTTTTTTCTGAGGTTTTCCCTTATCCTGAGAAGACGAATGTCGGGTAACTTAAAGCTCCATGGACCTCGGGCTCATTTGAGCATCATTTCACCCGTTTCATTCACTCACCGTCCGATATGACGCAATGTTGGAGGACGTTAATTAAAAAAAAAAAAAAAAAAAAAAAAAAAAAATAGGACTTATAATACTGCCTCACATTTATGAGGAAATAACAGTGTTTGAAAACATTTCCATATCATGTGGCTCGGGTGGAGAAATTTAAAGTGTTTGTGTGAAATCTAAGGAAGACGAACTTAAATATCAATTTAGATATTTAATTGACTTTTCGTTTTTAAATCATGCTGTTCAGAGACAGACGCACACATACATAAGCCGATTCAGGGAATCCTGAAACATTCATTGCTGGTGAAATCTTGCTATAGAGGTTTTGCGTGGAATAGTTCCTCTACTTAGTGTAAGAGTGTAGTAAACAAACTAAACGCTGCACGAGTGACACTCTCGCCATATCCTGCGAGGAATTGCACGAGAGGAGTGTCAAATATCATGGAAATTTTCTTATTTAACTCATAAATTGAATGACACTAAAAGCATCCCAATTAATAAAATGTAGCAAATTACATAAATATTAATTGAGTTTCTATTTGGGTTATCTGAAAAATACCCACATTGAGTCATCTATCATGGCGCTGTACTAAATGAACAATTGAATGTGATGCGGAAGAAATGTGAGTGAGAAAATAGTTGTTCTCAATATTAAGACAAGCTAAAATCAGGCTACAAAGACGCATTTACTTGAAAATTAATACGATTTGAATAGCAATTTGATCAAAAACTCAATTTCCAAAGTTGAAGGAATCTGTTGGTTTTGTCATGGAAGCGGAAATGGATGTTAAGACAATAGGATTTCATATTTTTTCCTGAATTCATAAATGATGCTGTTGATTTATCTGCAGATTTGGCTCCAGTGAAGTTGTGCTGATGTAACTTGTTATTTTCATCAATTCCTGTTCCAATAACCCAATTTGAATACTATTTGATACTGCTGTTAAGATGGTTGAAGTATTTGTCACGCATGCTGACACTGATACGGTTCATAGTGAGCTGACGTTTAATCCTATAAAACCGCGTCCTGGCAAGCATAGTATAAGATAAAGTGACCGTGATCGATCGATTCTCGAGGAATTGCCAGTCGTTATTGGTCAATGTTAGTACTGAATCTTGAATCAAACAATTAATAATGCTACTTCATCAATGTAGAAACTTAAACTTTCACGGCCGGTGTCTTGACTATTAGATATATTTAGTTCTTCTGGGCTTGTAGGCCGGGCATTGTAGATACCAACGTTTCGCCAAGTACTGCGCTTGGCGAAACGCTCGTATCTACAATGCCTTCTAGACCACGGCCTACAAGCCCGGAAGAACTAAACCTATCTACTTCATTACATTCAGGCATAAAAGCATCCAAGTAAAACAACATTTTATTACACCAAAATCTAAAGCAGCTTCAATCAAGTTCATTAAACAAAAAATATTGTTTGTGATACTTTTGCCTCCGGCCTTAGATGAGGAATCCAATGTCGTCGATGAATCTACTACCGGCTGCTACAGTTGAGAAGTACAGGACATTTTTATCAGGGTATGCGTGGATGGTTGTGAGGTCCAATTTACATTGGACGCTCCTTAATTCATGTTTCTCAGCGTCACATTAACATTGGGCGTAAAATACCCTTAATGTTTCTCAGAGGCTTGTTTATCAGGCTTGAGGTTCTTTTACGCGCCGTACGACACGGCACTACCAAATTTACTTCCATTCCCAAGAAAGCCATGCTAAGAATGCTTACGAAAAAAAAGCCATCACCGTGTGACATGGGGAAGCCGTGACCTCGGGAACCAGAGCCTGGCATGTTATCCTTTGACCACGGAAGACAACATTGAGTTAGCTGATAAATTTAATTGAAGCTAAGAATGAGTGATTTGAAACGACTTTCCAACTATTTCAGGATATATAATGATATGTTTCTGAATCTTAGCATGAGAAACTGTAACTATTGAAATTTTATTTCTTCTAGCTACTGAGGCCCTAATGACCTAGTTGTCGACGGGCCCGTAAACCCCACTACTCACTCACTCACTACTTCTGGCTACTGAGCATCTGCTTCCATAATAACAACGCGAAGCATAAGTTGCCGTCAGTCCCTGAAATGCTAATCGGAGAATCCTCTCGAGGAGGGCGTTTTTTGACGCTGCGATCTGCCATCATAGTAAAACGCTTCTGAAAGATTGTAAAACACGCAAGAAAAGATACAGATTTAGAAATATACTCCCACCTACATCATCTCTCCCCATATGTCGCTACATCATATTACCGAATTTGAAGCTCCACATTCACCTATGAATCATAAATTCTAAGTATTCTGTACCCTTACCAATTTAGAGAATTGGCTTCGGTGTATATTTGTACCAAATCTGACTTCTGAACCTAAATGAATTTCAGTATCTAACCCTTGATTGTCTTCACTATACTGATTTACCACTATTTGTCTTTTTAACATAGAATTGGCTAACGACTTCAATTCTCGGGAAAAACTGTAACGCTCGTCTCTTACATTTATGCACTCATATTAGCATACGGAAATTATGGCAACTATTTGTTTATCTCACTATCACGTTTCTTTATAATTATTGTGGGCCTGCTGTTGCCATGGTTGCGTGTTGTACTACGGAGGAGTACGATGAGGAGTACCCCTCGGCTGGATATGGCACCTCTTGCGTTGTTCCGAGCGCTTCCTCGTGTGAGGTGTCTGTGAGGCATCAAGCTGGGCTCCACACACCAGCCTGCAAGGGCATCTAGAGGGCAAGCTAGCACCGTTGAGGCTCTTGCCTGATGCTGCAGGACATGCGAGTAGAGATCTGCCAAGCTCGAGGACCACCCGGGATTGTCACACCAGCGAAGCTAGACCCCAATGGATGGAGGGATGGAGGAGAGGAATAGCGAAGTCTGGACGGGTAAATGCATTAGAAAAGATGAATTAGAGGCTGGAGATTACTCGTACCAATGAAAGCCCGTGGGATGGACCGTATGAAGCGAGAAGCCGGTTTGTTTTTCATTTTCAAGTGGAGGAAAAATCTATTCGCGGAGCCCCATGCGCTGGGATGACACAGAGGGGTCTGTGGGCCTCACCCGAAGGTATCACCCACTAAAAATACCTCCACCGGCAGAGAAGGATATCCACATAAAGCACCTGCGGATTCAGGGTGATGGTATGTCGGCCGACCACTTGGGCCTAAGCCAGGAGAGACTGCCAGGACGCAACCATGACCGAAGCCGTGATTACGTCCTAGGGAATTCATGGTGGTAGTGAAGGAAGTAGGAAGTTAGGTGTTGAAGGATTCTTTGACGTTGCAAATACCTCCGTCGTCCAAGATTTTGTAGCGGCGCAGGCGTTGTAGTGTGCCCGAGGTACGTGGGCATTTCTTCTGACGGAGGTCGCCCCTCCAGCATCGTCAGGAGAGCTACCACCTCTTCCTTGACTAGCTTTCGGAGCGACAGGTAGTGTTCTTCCATTTTCCATTCCAGAGTCTATTCGGTTAAGGTCGAACGTGGTTGGATTAACGATTTGGGTCCTCTCGGAGAGGGCGGCCAACTCACGCCTGTATTGGGGCAGGTCCTCCTCCAGGGCGGTGATTTTGGCGGTGGGGGCAGGAATCGCAGAAGCGGTGACGTCTAGAGAGGTCGTGCTGGCTGCAGGATGCTGTTGTGTTTGGTGCCCCGCAGTAGTGGCATCGTGGAGCTGCAACACATCCATCTTCACTGTGCCCTTAGAGGCAGCAGGGTCGGCAGGGTGGAATAAATTCGGCCCGGCTCGGTTCGATTCTTAGGGATTTCCCAAGAAGTTCCAGTCCGGTGTCAAGGGCTGCATCATACTTAGTGTTTTACTTGAAGAAGAGGCGTACTAGCGGTGAAGGGGTGCTCATGGACTGGATGCTTGTGACTCTCGTAATTGAGGACCACAGTTTCCAAGCGTAGCCCAGGGGAAGCTGCGTATGTAGATGATGCAGAATGCCCACTAACACGGCATTAAAAGTGCCGCGGGGCATTGTGTGCGGTTCCGGTGTAGCTGAGGTGGGTGGAAGCGTCGCTTTCAATGGCGCCGCGCTGGACTGCCCAGCCGAGGTGGTGTGGTCTCGTTCGAGCGCTTGAATGGATTGGCCACCTGAACCGGTGTGTTCTGGCTCGTCTGCTGCAATTTCAGCTAGCAGAGCCGACGTAGTCCTCCTAGCTGTTCGTTGTGGTCTTCTCATCTTGTGAAGATGTTGCCAGCTCGAAGTAAGGCGAAGTAAGGGTATGGCAGTCAGAGGGATTATTCAGATTTCAGATTTACTTTATTGAGGAATATTGGCTGATGCCGGTACATGTAGCCCGGCTTAAAGGCTTAAATTTACATTATATTTACACTTGTGTCTATTTACACCATATCTATGTACAACGGAGTTCTCAGAAACCCATACAGTGACCCGCTTTGGGTCATCGAGAACAGTTTCTCGGTGTATCTTTTTTTCTCAATTGTTTTTTGTTTTGTCCTTTCTTTTCCTCTATATACATAAATATATACATTTTATTTATACACAAGCGCTCACGCATTCACTCTGGGGCATATCGTCAGATATGTCCCCTCACATGCACACGCACATACACACACAATTATAAACACACACACACACGCACTCACACACATACGCGGAGTGGCCACTCCAGATTAAGCGTCCCACTCGTACATGTTTGCTGGGCACACAAAGCTATGCGTCCCAGCACATTAAAACACCCACTATTTACACTTCACTATGGACACTGCCGCTGTTTTCCTGAGCGGGCAGGTTGCAGCTCCTGAGTGGTTCCCTGGGGTGCAGGCCTCTGAGGTAGCGTGTGTGTGGCCTGGTGTGTGTGTGTGTGGTTACATGGGCGCACATCAGTCGGTGAGCCGAGCGATGTCCAAAGCATTTTGATACGTGTATGTTTACGATGCTTCGGCTCGCCTTTGTCATGTTGGCAATCACGTAGTTGTGGCTTCCGGTGCGCGCCCACGCTGCGGAGGCTTACTTTGTGATTGCCTAAGGGATGGAAGGGATCTGGGTTTCCAGGTGAAGGGTTTGGTTAGTGGTTAGAAGAGGAGCAGAAAGGATTTTCCGGAGGGAGAGGTTTTGGAGGGTTTGGCTCTGCTTTAGGGCAGTTTTGAGGCGTTTACCCAGGCCAGAAACGCATATAGAACCACTGACAGGATAAAAGCTTTGTACAGGATGAGTTTGGACTTCAGTTGTGGCAGTTTGCTACTGAAGATGGGGGCGCATAACTTTAGCCGCTGTCTGCCTTTGTTGGCGCTATTTTTATGTAGGTGGATCAACACATTTTACGGTTCAATTTAACCACTAGTTGACGCCAGTGCTATATTTAACCACCGACCGTTAGGTCCATTGCCAAAGTGTGATGCCGCTTAGAGAAATGGATCAGCTGGCATTTGTTGGGATTAATTTTGATTGTCCAGTCATGTTGCCATGAGAAGAAGTTATTCACATAACGTTGCATTTCTGCAAGGCGGAAACATGGATTTCTGTGGTAGTTGTATATTGCACTGCCGTCAGCATACATGGCGACCTTGCGTCTGGCGTGCACTGGGAAGTCATTAGTGAACAATATATACCGAAAAGGGTGACATTATTGCCCCTTGTGGGACGGCAGCCTCATCACTCGCTCCCGAGAGGACGAGCGGCTCACTTGGTTGTAAAACTGCCGTTTTTTCTAGAAAATTGAGCAGCAAGTGTAGATAATTTTTAAGGGCCGGGAAATTGTGGTGCAGTTTATAAATAAGGCCATTGTGCCAGCACCGATCAAATGCGGCTTCTACGTCCAGAAATAGCGCCAACGTTGAAGCCCCATTGTTAAATTGCTCTGTTACGTCGTCTGTTAGTCTGAGAGGCTGTAACTCAGAAGAATGTCCGTTTCGAAAGCAATACTGTGAATTTGAGAGTTCATGGGATTCCGAAACATATTTTTGAAGTCGAGAAAATATAATATAAAGTTTTTCTAGCAATTTACCAATAGTAGACAAGAGACTAACGGGGTGGTAGTTTTGCGGTTGTCTGGTGCTTTTCCCTTGCTTTGGGAGCATAATTACCTTGGCTCGTTTCCAAGTGGAGGGGAAATAGCCTTGATGCAAAAAGGCGCGTATTTTAGTCAGTTGCACCAGAGCTTTTCTCGGGAGATGCTTAAGTTCCTCATTAGTCACCTTGTCTGGGCCGGCAGCTTTCCCATTAGGTAATTTCCTAATGAGCTTGTAAACTTCCTGCGGTGTTATTATGGATAGCTGTTGCTCTCGCTTCTGCGCCACCCAGGTTTCTACGCATGTCTGCACTTCCAGTCTAAATCACGGTTGGTAACTGGGCTTTCGCTGAATGTATCTTCAAGACAGTCAGCGAAGACCTCGGCTTTCTCCTCCTCGGAGAAGTGCAGGCCACCATGAGTGTGCATCGTGGAAACCTTAAATGCCTTTAATAATTTCCACAGAGAAGAGTCCTAATGGGTGGTACTCAGCATTTTGTTTTCCCACTGTTCAATTTTGTTAAGTCTAATTTGCTGTTGAAGGATGTTGCGTAGCCATTTTGCTAGCACTTTGTATTCAGGCTGATGGGTGTACCGCAAGTCTTGTTTAGTGTCGTCTCCGCGGAATGAGTTGCTCTACCTCGGGGTATGTGCAAAAATCGGGTGGTCTTGTGGTGTATGACGTAGCGCTTCTCTTGGTCGCGTGTAGCAAGGCAGTGAAGTTTTCAATTGCGACATCTATGTCTGCCTCGCTATAGTATGACAGGCTGGGTTGCGCCATTCTGTGCATTTCCATGGTGAACTTATTCCAGTCGGTCTTAGGCCTCCTTCGAGGGCCAGAGGCCCCAGCTGTAATGCCACCCTGCATGTCGAAATGCACAGAAAGATCGTCGGAGTCCAGGCTATTCCAGCATTCGAGAACAGGCCGTGCAGGTTCTCCTGTACGTTATGTTTATTTGCACAGCACCTAGCCGCTAATGCGACTTTATCTGTGCAGTATTAAAGGTGTCCTTATATTTTCAAGCTTTTGTGTCTTGGGCAATGGTTTCTTCCTGTATACCTAATTTTGGATACAGGAAGGGGGGAGGAATGGGTGTTGGGGTAAGTATGCCTTACAAGATGGGAGTAGCATTCCCATTATACAAAGGCGTCCTTGGGTAGGCGCCTTCTACGAGGTGCTCTGTGGTCGTATTGACCTAATGTCCGTACCAGCTTGTTGGTGTGGGAGTTAAGTTTGGAATGCATGGCTCGGGATCACTCCCTTACCAAGTCCATGATGAAGGGCAGTGCGAAGTGGTTGTGAAGGATGTAAGACTGGAATATACGCCCGGTATCATATATGTATAGTTCTTAACGCCCTATCCTGCACTGCTTGCGGTTTGCGCATGGTAGAGGGTGCCGCTTATCCCCAGGCTTCGCAGCCGTATAATATCAATGGCGGAATGATTGCCCGGTAAATGTGTAGTTTTAGGTGATTGGGCATGGTGGATCGGAGGAAAGGGCAGACCTGTCTGAGCGCAGCGTGACCAAGTCTGGCGTTTGCGCGGACCTGTGGAGCATATGTTAGCCCGGCGGCGCCGTGGCCGAGCGGTTAGCGCGCTCGCCTACCACCTAGGCGGCCCGGGTTCGATCCCAGGGACCCGCATGTGGTATTCGTGGTGGACGAAGCGGCGTCAGGGCGGGTTTTCTCCGGGTACTCCGGTTTCCCCCGCCATCTCATTCCACCGGTGCTCCATCTTCATTCCATGTATCATCAGTGTCACCGCCTGCGGTGCCGTAGCAGTAAAAGCGGGCGTTAAACACTACAAACAAAATATGTTAGCCCGCGGTTGAGGAGAACGCCTAAATATTTGGCGGAGGTTACCCATGGGATATTTCTCCGCCTAAGCCGAAGTGACCGTTCTGGCCGCTAATGGTGAACCTTACTAAGGAGGAGAGCAGAGCTTTTCCCCGGACTAATAGCCATTCTCCACTTCTCACTTCAACGGCCGAAGGCGTCGAGTTGTCGTATAAGGTGAGGGAGGCAATATCTCATATTCTTGTTTTGTGCCATGATGAGGACGTCGTCCGCATACTGGAATGTCGCAGTGTGTTGTTCCGTGGGGAAATCGGAACTGTATGCTGCGAAGAGTAGCGGGAAGAGTACACTGCCCTCTGGGACTTCTGCCTCTATGTCTCTTAGTGTAGACAGTTTTCCTTCCACTTTCACTCTGAAAGGGCGGTCCAGAAGGAAGCTGCTAATTATTGTGAGATATGGGGGAGGGATGTTTGCCTGCTTTAATTTGTACAGTGAGTGAGTGTTGTTTAAGGGCCCGTCAACAGCTAGGTCATTAGCACCCTTAATTTGTACACTAGGCCTTGGTGCCAAGTTGTGGCGAATGCCTTTTCCACGCCCAGTAGAACTGTTATGATCTTGATGTTTTCCTGGAAACTCAGGGACACTATCTCGGCCACACACAGCAACTGCATGGTCCTGGAATGACCCCGACGAAAACCAAACTGGTGATCCGGTAGGAGTTGCCTATCCTCAAAAAGGCAATAGGCGGGTAAGGAGCAACCGCTCAAAAACTTTTGAGACGATTGGGAGAATGCTGATGGAGCGGTAGTTGTTAGGAGAGACTGGGCTCTTGCCCGGCTTCAATATACACACCACTCTCGCCTCCTTGCAGAAAACTGGAAAATGACGGAGACGTAGGCATGCATTGAAAATCCGGGTCAAGCGGACGATGATGATTTTTGGGTGTAAGGGCGCTCAACTTCTAGGTCATTAGAGCTCTTCTAATATTCATGGCAATACCCAGATATAAACTTGAATCAAAAATAAATTACTAGTGTCAAAGAAAAAATACACATAAACGTACAAAACGCGGCAATAACCGGATATAAAACAATGTAATAAATAGGTCAAAAGGCATAAACAAATATCTAAAAATTTTAAATCCTCAAAGTGATATTACAATCCGCTGAAAACTTAAATACTCTATCAACCGCTGTTTTGTCGTCGGCTAACACCTCTGCAAATATGGCAGGCAGCTGCAGCGAATTCCGAAGGTGCGCTAGAGAGCAACGCTCCAGCAGCACGTGGTGAACTGACAAAAGGTTGTCACACAGCGGACATAGAGGCGCAGGGTCCCTTTTAAATAGGTAACCATACGAAAAATTGTAGTGCCCTATTCTTAATCGAGCCAACCCAACCTCCTCGCGGCGAGCTATGCGACGGGAAGTTACCCAGTTTATCGGAAGTTCTTTCACTTCTCTAAGCTTATTACCACGCAGAGCTGACCACTCTACGTGCCAAGACGACAGCACCGTTCTCCGCAATTCAAGCCTAAAGTCTTCCGAAGTAACACGTGAGATGGTAATACTGGGTTCTGTAGTTGCCGTCTTTGCTGCCAAATCTGCCATTTCATTCCCCGGCAAACCTACGTGACCAGGAATCCATGCACACACCACGTCAACGCCAGAAGCGTGTAAAACCTGTGGGGCATCCTGGATACGTTGTACAATAGGTTGGGGGTTGTACAACTGACAAAGGCTCTGCAGTGCACTAAGGGAATCGCTCAAAATCAGGCAGTCACCTAATTTACGACGGCGAACATACAAAACGGCTCGATAAGTTGCATAAAGCTCTGCAGTAAAAATGGAAGTGCTATTTGGAAAACTGAATGTATGTGGTTCCTTTCCATAAACATAAGCGCATCCAACACCGTTGGTGCTCTTTGACCCATCGGTGTAAATATATCGACGGTCAGTGTAGACTGACAAAAATTCTAAGAAACACGTGCGGGTCAAGTGGACGAGAGCCTTTTTGAGTAGATGCTGGTGCATGATCGCCGTGACACCGTCATGTTCAGGGGATTTGTTTGGGTTTAGACTTTGGATTTCGAAAATCACCGCTTTCGGGGTGATTATAGGAAGTTGGATCTTCCCGTGTAGCCGCCGTGGTTCCTAATAGATGTAATCGACGGTTGCTTCCACAAGTTCAGTAAGGCGTCGTCTTAAGGGTCCTCTCGGGGTTCGAACTGTACCTCAAGGTGGTCCGCGAACACAGTGGCTTTCTCGTGTGGCTCGAAGGCGAGCCGCCCACGAGTGTCATGCACGGGATGCTGGTATTGGGTCTTGTCCTTCCTCAAGGCCCATATAATCCGCCAGGGTTTCTTTTCTTGAAGGTTTACAGTCTGCAGTGTTTTCCCAGGTCTGAGGTGTGGGTGTGAATGCGGTGAGTATGTGCGCGTATCGCATTTAGGATCTGGTGGGAAAAATCCGTCGCTGCCACTTCCAACGCTTCGTGATCATCGATGCGTGGTCGAGGGTGGACGGAACGGTTGAGTTCTAGGACTGCCGCATCCCAATAGGTCTCAAGTGTCCAGTCTGAGTTTAACAGAGCTGGCATGGCTACTGTGGAATCCACCATGAGAGGGTCGTGGTCAGCATTCAGCTCATTTACTGCCGAGAGGTCAAAATGTAATGGCATGTTTTTGGTGATCATGATGTCTAAGACGTCAGACCTGCCGCGGGCCAGATGGAATGTTTGACCTCTCGGCCCGTGCGCGACAAGGTTTAGATCTCCGCCGATGAGGCGGTAGAGTCCGCGCCATCTCTGGTTGCTAGTGCGACTGCACCAGAGCCCAGGCTTCGCGTTGAGATCTCCAGCGATGCAGACTACTGGGTGTAGGTTAAGGAGAGTGGTATAATCTGTTTCATAGAAGTGATGATCTGGAGGGTCATAAGCCGCAATCAACAGCGTGTTCACACCTCCAATGGCAAGCCTAATGGCAGTAGCCTCCACATGTTGAAGCGTGATGAAACTTTTAATGAAGATAGCTGTAGCATCGCCCTGACGGGTGACCCGACCAGACCGATGGGCGACGTAACTTGGCAGTGAGAAGTTTATAGCAGCATGCAGGTTTTTTTCGGTAACCATTAGGATGTTGATCCCGTAGGATTGTACAAATTTTAGAATGCCTGGACATTGTTCCCTTATGCCATTAGCATTCCAGAAAGCGGCGCGTAATGATCTACGCACAACACGGTAGGCCATTACTGGAAGGATTTAGGTAACAGCTGCTCTAGTGTTTGCAGCAGGATTTGATGTTTTTGAAGGACGCCAACATTGTCATCCGTTAGTGACTGCATACACCTCTGTAGTAAGGGAAGTGTCCGATTGATCATATCACCGAACCAGTTGGACAGAGTCCTGAATTCTTCGAGGCCTGCCGAGGATATAGCACCTACGAGAGGGGCAATGGGGCCTTCGGGGTGGTGCGTGCCGGTTGGGCATGTATGGTTTGGGTTGGGTTCCAGGTGGGGTTACCTAGGCAGTTTGAGGCTTTGCACCAGAAGCGCCCTCTTGCTCAACTAGAACTGGCCGCTGTCTTTCAGCCTTTCTTTCTTTTCTTTCTCGCATTCCGCGAGAGGGGCGTGGAGGTGGAGATACTCCCTCCTCCACGCTAGTGGTTGGTGGAGTTTGCACAGTTTAAACTTGTGCTGCTCCAGTTTGTGTAGTTTCAGTCACAATTTTTTCAGCCTTGGTAAGAGCGGCGGCGAAGCTCACTTCTGTGCGGACTGGTGCCACACTCTTAGGACCGCGGCGGCGGTTATCTATAATTTTTTGCCACAGTTCACACGCCTTGTAGACACTTACATGGGGCTTGTGGCAGTTGGCACACTCTTTTTCTTTTGTGCCTTTGTCGCAGTTTGTGCAAGGTGTTTCCGGCACAGCGCAGGCACATACCTGGCTTTCGTTCACATACCTGGCTGGAATGGTTAAACCCATGGAGCTGCGGCATTGTGTTGGACCATCTTACCTATAAAACCGCTCCACCTTGACCACAGTGTGGAACAAAGTGCGCACAGCGTCTATGGGCTGTACTTGTTGGTCTGGGACTTGGTCTACCACTACCAGGTAAAGTGGCATTGGCACCTTTTTGGACCACTCCTCGGTCCAAATGGTCTTTCTCAGCTGCGCTGCAGCTGAGATTCTAATGTAATGTTCTTTTAGGAGTGCCTCTGTTATTTCCTCTGGTATACACTCAGAGGAGAGTCCTTGGGACTCTACATTGGGACGCTGGAGTGAGTAGGAATAGAAATGAATGTTCTCCTTCCTTAGTACCTGTTTCGCCCTCTCAAAATCTCCGGACGTATAGCTTCGAATGTGAACGTTTCTTGGCTTCCTTTGAGCCTCAAATCCCTTGACCAATTTGGCTGCTAGAAGTTTCATTGTCTTTATGTGGTTATTAAAAGAATCCGCTATTATTGGCGGAATCTTTGTGCCCCTCTTGGTTAGGGGTGGTTGATCGGCCCCTTGTGGGGGATGCAGTGAGGTTTGCGATGACTTTCGCTTCCTCCTGCGCTCAACGACAGTGAAGCTGTCGTCTTGCGCAGTATCGTCCTCCTCCAACTCTGTCTCAGACAGCGGGAGGTGTGGATTGCTGGTGGTGCTCGTTGGGGTACCGTGGCCTTCCTCTTGGAACTCTTGGGCCTCTTGGCCGCGGGTTCTGCCACTTCAGGCGGAGAAAGCTGGGAACTAGACCCTGGTAATTGCCCGTCTAGGTCGGGTGTCATTGTGGTCACCATCCGGCTGTCCGCAGAGGACCGGATTCCCTCCTTAGAGGAGACGCCTTTCTGAGCCATATCGGCTCCGGAAAATGGACTAGAAGCGCTTCCCCTTGTCTTTGGCCCTACGGACCCGCTGTCACAGTCTCGTCTGTCAGTCACTTTTACTCTTTTAATGCCGGGGTTTACATGTTCTCGGATCACCAGCTGACCCCTCCAAGAAAGCAGGATCGATGTTTTTTGTACCTTATAACTTGCTATGAAGCCCCTTTAAGGATACTCGTGGTTAACTAACTCTTCGTATCACTCGCCACGGTCGCGGAGGAAGCTCTCCTGCTGCCTTCTAGCGAGAAAAAGCCGCAACTAATCTCCAAGCAGCATGAAACATATGTGCACCTTACACAAGTCGCAGAACGAACGAGTCTACGCTACAATACACTGTAAAATTATTTAAAAATACGAGGATAACTCCAACAAGTTTCAAGTTTCAAGTTATTTATTATTGAGACTGTGCTCTCTATTTCAACTCACAATCGTTTCGTAATGGTCTGGCCGTCTCGTGCAAGATACTGGTGGCTCTATCTAGTTTATTGAAATCCACTATATACACTAGTGCTCCCGAGGCGCGCGCTTGAACTATTTGCGTGTGTGGTTTATTAGCGCTGTATGAGTGCGTGTCACAAACTTTTCCTCGTGTGGTGAGCTGGCTTATTAGTTGAGGGGTTGGCACTGCAATAATCCCCAGGGCTTCAATGCTATACAGAAAGTATCCCTGTTCTCCAGCCGCAGCCTAACAGAGGGTGGAGTGCAGGTTGTGGGTGCCGAGGGTTAGTGCCGTGACTTCTCCTACCGTAAGGCGGCTGCTTGAGCTTTCCATCAGGATAGCTACTCAATTGGTATCACGAGACTGAGTGCACCCCGGATCAGACCTCACGCCGGTACTGGGCATCGTGCCAGGGTCAGAGGCAGACACATTACCACTATTACTACTTCGTAGTACTTCATCTGCGATGTTCAGGTCCATGTTTCTGCAGCTTGTGTTACTGTAAGTGTTATTGTTTTGTAGATCTTGTATTTTTTGCTCTTTTAATAGATGCATAATAGACTTTGTAGCAACTTAATAAGCTGCGTTTCTACTTTAAATTATTTCCTTTATGCATTCATTTAGGTTAGTATGATTACGATTGGTATGATTATTATTAGTATTACTAGTATTACTATTATCATCATCATTAAAGTTATTCAAGTTATTTGGGTCTTAATTGTCCAGTCAGTTTCGTAAATCTTTTAGAGTCAAGAGTGTTTCCTCGCAGCACTGTTGTCAATAAAATTGTCAAATGATGAAAACTGTTACAGAGACGGAGGGAAACATTAGAGCTATCTACAGCAACCAACATGACTACAGCAATCTTCGAATCAACACTGGTACAGTGGCTAACGTTGGCACAGGAAACATTGGTCCCAATGGCCTCACAAAGAAACAAGAGCTTCTGGTGAGGTCAGCTATCAAATATTGGGTTGAACGCCATAAGCATGTTGTACGGTGAGTTTCTACTGTTTATATTGCACTTATGGACCGCCACTACATGCACAAGAGTAGCGCACGTATTTATCTTTCACGAGTGTCTTTTGGGGAGCCAAAACCAACAGGGATAACAAGACTTCATAAAATAGCGGGTGTCATTCAGACTATTGCTTATACTTCACATAGGAAGTTATTCTTCCTATTACATAATTCAATTTTTATTTTAAGATTAAAACAGAAGCAGTAATAGCCATATTCGTCTTTGAAAACATTACATTACTTAGTAAATCACCAGAAAAAACGTGTTAAAATATGAATCCAGATTTATTAGCCATATCTAGCATTAAAATATAAAACAGTAATAATTATACCGTTCATTGAATGTCACAGTATGTCAAAATATTCATTGGCATTATGAAATGGACCGTTTTATCCATATAGTTCTGTTTCTAAAATCATTTGGATTAATAAAGTTAGTATTACCTAGTAAATAATGAAAAGAAAAAGATGGCAGTAATAATACGCCTAGACTACAGTTTTACGAGTAATAATGTTGCATTTTTCTATTGTAAACACGCGTTTCTGGAATAGCCTGTATTACGAGTAGTTACACATATTTTTTTTACGTGCTATCCATTATATTAACACAAACATTGCATAGCTGCCATGCTCGCGTGGAAATAAGATATTTATAGTAAGTTTGAGCAGAAAAATTGATAATAACTAATAAATAATGTTTCTTAGCATGGAAATTATGTTATAACTAGGCTTCGACTCGGGTTGAAAACGACGTTATGTTAAGAGCTGTTTTACTGTACTGTTGACAATAGTGGAGGTGACACACAGCTACAGTAACCTGCCTGTAAGGCGCCGTGGCTGTACAGCCAGCTCAAAATGTTTTCCGATGGGCGAGAGGTGTTCTGGGAAAACGGAAGGATGATTTTCTTGTCGAATAGTTGTGCCTGTCCTTGGGGCAATTTATCGCTCGTGTTTATTTACATTTACATGCAACTGTCTCAGGTGAGGCAAGCGGGGTAGTTTCTAGCGAGGAAACAAGAAAATAAATAGTTCGTTCTACACTTATGTCAAACAAAAGAACTCTGTCCATCTTTTCCTCAAGTGTTCAAACACATTAATGTTGACATTTTGTGATAGTGATGATTTTTAGAAACATTTTAAACAAATGTTTTTAAACATATAGTGAATATATTCAGTTTTACACTATATTTTTATATACTAATAATAATAATAATAATAATAATAATAATAATAATAATAATAATAATAATAATAATAATAATAATAATAATAATAATAATAATAATAATAATAATAATAATAATAATAATAATAATAATAATAATAATAATAATAATAATAATAATAATACAAAATTATAACAATAACATGTGGTAAGTATAACACTGGACTATTTCACAAAATAGCAAAGGCGGTATATTTAATTTGGATATGCAGTTTCCCCATTGAAAAATACCCTTTCTCCCTCTTTTTATGATAGTGCTTTTGTGATGATCATCATCTTCATCATCATAAACAGGTGTATTAGGAAAAGAGTTTAGTGGAAAATATATTTGTGTGTCTGTGTGTGTCTGTGTGTGTGTGTGTGTGTGTGTGTGTGTGTGTGTGTGTGTGTGTGTGTGTGTGTGTGTGTGTGTGTGTGTTTGACAGTAACAATTTATTTCAGCATGTTCCATTACAGAAATTTAATAGTACATGCATATACATAATTAAACGTATTAAGATTACAATACAATCGTTGTTGGTTTCGTACAATTATGTGATGGTAGTTATTTTCAAAAGTTCAAAGCCTATATTATTTACATACTTCTGGAATAGTTTTGTATGTTTTTCCACTAATTTGTGATAGACCACTTCGCACCTTTAAGTGTCACGGTTTTCTTGAAATACTTTATTTCACGGTTTAGTGCTTCACACTCCCATAGTATGTGGTGCACCGTTTGTGTTTCCTTTTTACACACGCATGTTGGATCATTTGCTAATTTAAATCGATGGAAGTATTCACCAAACTTCCCATGACCAGTAGTTACTGCAGTAAAGTTGTGGGTAAGCTTTAAATTCAGTTTTAGTCTTTTTTCAATGCTGGGGAAATATTTCTTTGTAAGTGCAGCATTCTGTGTGGTTTGCCACTAATTTTC
>CM060971.1:42854968-43089968 GCA_030765045.1 Tenodera sinensis
TGAAGAGAGACATGAAAGGACTCAGTCAATGCTACAAGAAGAAAACAATTGTGAGTTGTAATATCACGAAAGATTGAACTGTGTTAACAACAGTCGAAGAGAGTTGTGTTTTTGGGCCAAAGTTTAAAAGGAATATAAAGTGATAGAAAAGTAACTGGACTGGATTTTGTCATTTTGTTACAATATTTAGAAAAGGTACATGTGCATATGTCAGTGTACCTACAGTATAATTGGTATTTGGTGGCAGCCACACATCAAAGGAAGCTATAGGTCAACTCCTCACACCACTATGTTGCTAGACAACACACAACAGTAGCAGCTAAGAACAAAGGCCATTCCAAGTTCAAGAAGCTTCAAGTGTAGGGCTTGTAACAAGAAGCTTTGTGAAATGATGATTTCCAGAAAAATCGCTGGTACCTAAAAGAGACTATACAAGTGAGCATGAGCACCAAGTGAGTTTAGCTAGTGACTTAGTCGAATTGTCAGAGCAAGCTGTGTACAATTGGGCAACGCTTGTATCAAGGTTATGACAGAAAAGAACAGCTGTGATTTGCACGATCATAAGTTATGAATTGTGATTCAGTTTTAGAAGAAATAAAGTGACATAAAAAGTAACGACTTGTCATTTGTAGCAGCTCTGAAGTTCAGCATCTTCCAAGAATGCAACACAAACATTTTCAAGAAAATCCTCCACCCAAAACAGCCTTTACTTGGAAACCTTTTTGTTATTTTTTTATTTTCTCAAAAAATGTCTCCAATGATTTGATTAAAATATTATATATCTCAGATACTAAGACAACAAAAATGTATGTCTTGAACTTTCTGTAAATAGCCTGTGGAGTTTCCCTCATTTTGTATCACTTTTGTGTAGTTAGTAAACCATAAGAGATAAGACAAAATCCTACTTCACAAAATATGCAGATCTCATTAAAGCACGTAATTTATGCTACATAAAGACAGGTAAAATATGATATTTTATTTTAACTTTAAAGAAATTAGTAACAGTGAAGTTTATATTTATTAGTGTGAAAGAAGTTATGTGACATACATTGGCTAAAATAATTTCTAAAATTACATTTTGTATTTTGTTTTTTAAAATCTGCATAAAGTTTATTTGAAGTGCCAAGAAGGTCAATGATCTGATTTAAAAGCTTGAAGTGCATTGACTTAGCTTTCTTTCAATTTTGGCCAAAACAAGTCTTAGCTCTTTGGGTTGGAATGTGGGCATGTGTCTGTAGGTGCAGCAAACTTAGTTACCAACTGATCATTTGCGGCTAGATCTATATAATGTTTTGTACAAACTTCATCACATGGCAATAGTATGCAGGATGTTATTTGTAGTCAGTTCAAACATACTTAACAGGGGTTCCCAGTTACAAGTTTTGACGGATGAATGACGACATACAGACAGCAGGATGAGTCTTCCATTTCCGGACCCTTTGCAGACCTTTATATGGAAACATGAGTGATAAAGAAACATGGGCAAGGTGTTAGGGATGGAACAATGAATGAGAAAGATGTAATTGGATTAGTCAGGTGGTATGATTCACAATGCCATCATTGACTCACACGAAATGTAAGATGAGGGTCGGCACAATGGCGAGTCAAGTGGTTTTCCCAGGTGGCATCCAGTTGATGAAGAAGTGCAGGAAGGGGCTGCATATTGGCGAGTGCCAACACATGTAAGTTAATGTATACCCACTGATAAGCATGAGTCATTCTTCTAAGGAAGTACATGTGTTTGCTTGCTAGTGCTTGTGGACTGCTGTAAGAGACGCCTCTCCAAGCAGGAGCAGTGTAAAGCATCTGTTGTAGAATCACAGCAATGTAGAGAAGAAGCTTTATCCTCAGGAATACATGTGAAGGGTGAAGGTGAAGGTAAAAAGAAAGCTAAGTGCTCCGAAAGATGAGTTTTCTTGCAAACATGTAGAATTGATAATACCAGCTGAGTCAGGAATCAATATGAATACCCAAATATTTGGTGCTGTAAGAAACAGGAAGTAATTATTATTTATTTATGCCAACAAACTTACTGTTGGTGTTTTTAAACACACAAGCCGTGTATGGGCAATGTTTGAGAGGTAGAACTGGAACTTACAAATTCAATGCCACAGCTGGGACTTGAACCACAGACCTTACCAGGTGGGTGCTCTAACCATTGAGCTACTGTGACAATCTGCCAGAATGGCATTGAATTCTCAAACTAGTTCGTATTTCTCCTGGTAAACCACAAAGGCAGTCTCACATCAGAAACAATTACCCCAATGGTGACTTACTATTGTAAGTACTTTATGTCCCAGGATTAAATAACCTTCACATGGTAATTATTATTTATTTATGCCAACAAACTTACTCTCTCACTGTGAGACTGCCTTTGTGGTTTACCAGGAGAAATAGGAACTGGTTTGAGAATTCAATGCCATTCTGGCAGATTGTCACGTAGCTCAATGGTTTGAGCACCTGCCTGGTAAGCGGAAGGTGTGTGGTTCAAGTCCCAGCTGTGGCATTGAAATTTTAAGTTCCAGTTCTACTTCTCAAACAGGAAGCAATTTACTGTGCAAAGCATAGTTCATTGGTTGAGCATGAAAAAATTGGAGAACTTGAGATTATCAGAATTGACATGCATCTTCCAGGCTTCCTAGTATTTATTGAAGTGAATAATATAGTCATGCAACTCATGATCTAGAGAAAGGGCACAAAAATGAGAATGGAGGATCATGGTGTCATTGGCATAAGTAGCTAAAACCTGTCTCACCCTTAGATGACAGTATGCAGTTAAATGGATATATCTCTATTGTGACTTTTTGGTGTGGGTGTGAAGTAAAGTATACTCTGTTCATCTAGAGATTAGAGGAGACGTAAACAAAGCCACGTGCGTTTTGACCACAGCGCGCCCTCTTGACGCTTTCGCCGTGTAAATAGTCCCTTGAAGAAATACTGTTACTGAGGTCTGAAATGTCACTTAATGTATGCTAATGCATAAACTAAGCGTACTAAGCATAGTTAAAGTGTAGGAATACGCAGTTAAGTGAATCTGTACCCAGCCTAATTCATTCTGCGCGCGCATTATTCAGTATGAAAGTAACATGGCGGAACAAGTGAGTGTTGTAAAACATAAGCGCGGCAAACCGTTGCGAAGTGGTGAAAAGACAACAATATTGAACGTATTTAACAAGTTCTGCGAGAAATATCCCTAACTTGCTATCGAAGACGCGATGAAATTAGCATCCGAGTTTACCAGTGTGTCAGTTGCAAGTATTTACAGTACACACAACGAAAAATCGTCAGTTGGGGAAGATACCGGTAAAAAGCGATCACATGCCAGATAAATGGTGGATGTAGTTTGCGACGAATTTGTGAGATCTGCAATTCTTCGAAAAGTTAATCAGTTTTTTGTTAACAATGAACCCCCACCTTAAACAAAGTGCTGTTGGCAGTTAACTGATCCCGATCTTCCAGATTTAAAACGAACTTCCCTCCACAAGCTGCTTCTGGAGATTGGTTTCGAGATTGTGAATGAAAAAGTGTTATTGTGGACAGAGATGACGTAAGTAGCAGTTAATTTCCATGTGCTACATGTTATTTGGATCAAGTAAATATATTCTTTTAGTAGTGTAAAATGCATATTATACATACGCGTAGCGGTAGGTAACCGTGTTGCGTCATTGTGGAAGCACGTGGCCGCGGAGTGATACAAACCGGTGCTTTGTTTATATCTCCTCTAATCTCTTGATGAACAGAGTATAGACAGATGTAGTCGAGATAAAGAAACACTTTTATTTCCGTAAACAGTAACTTTGTACACTCGTTGCAACAACAAGAAAGTCTTTTTCGATTCTCCAACAGCACGGCTCCGAATTCGTAACACAAAGGACTAACTCTTCTCCGTCGGCACAACTCTTCACATCGTCTGTCCGTCTCCGTCGGCACGACTACTCAACCTTCACATACGTCTGACTGCCTCTTCTCACACTTTACCGCTATTTATATCTCCCAGGCACTATTCTGGAAGCTTCAGGAACGTTCACTTATTGCGGTGAGATACAAAGTAGAAGATTCCAGTAGCCTCTATCCTTTTCTCTCTTTCGGCAAGCGCCCCAACAATGCGGTCATTCTCTATCTCTTTCCTTCGGCTCCTTTGCGGTAGTGCCGACAATAATGCGATGGGTGACACTGCTGTTGTCGGCAATTAGATGCAGCAGGCGCGGTGACACTATCTAGCGCATACACATTGCCATTAGCTTCGTCCTGTTCTACAGTTGGCACAGTTTATTGACAGTCCCCAGAAGTTCAAAATGGCCAACATTACACTAAACAGCTAACAGCAGTATCACAAAAAGCAGTCCTGCCAACGTACATAATAAAGCCACTTCTAACCTCAAATATCACAGTGTTAAAGTAACATGCTTTCAAACGATAATAATGCTTGAAATTGTTACCACACAACACATGATGAACGTACTCACCTTCGGCAAATCTTGTTCTGCAATAACACTTTTGGATAAAATTATTTCCGAGCGCTAAATATCGTAATATATATGAGATGTACTACTGTGTAGCGAATACAAAAATAACAACACTAACCACAATTGCATATACTGTTCTAAAACAATTAAAAACAAAATCACGCAAAAACGAGCATTATGTCCACTGATTAATTAATTAATATGGCGTCTAAACAGAATCTTGTTTTAAAACCTATCGGTTGGTCTCTCTGCAACACATTCATAAACTGGCAACATAACAGAGGCAATAACACCAACTACGGCCATAGCTTTACCATGGTTATATGTTACAAACAGTTGGTGGCACTAATGCAACCCAACGGATGGGATATCACCAAATATAACCAGACTGCACCATAATGGGGCAAAAATATCAAGGTTGTTTTTTGTGCTATCTCAATAAGCTGCGCCGACTATACTCCCACGGTGTTGCCAGGTTCTTAATAGCATGGTGTAAATATTCCGTTGTGACTCAAGGGTCTCCGTCTAGGGGATATGTGAATGGCGACCACAAGGTACCCAAGCTGAGCAGAACATTACTTCCACTTACTGGTGTTTTGCTCCTCACTGTAACTATTCTATCTGACCTTACCTTGGTCATCTCTTGTTCTCTTCCGACCCCGATGCTATTAGGGTTCCCAAGGGCTAGGGAGTCTTTATTTTTCCAACCTCTCCATTTCTCTAATTTCTCTATAAAATCTTAACCCCTAACATGCTGACCTGTCATGACCTGTCTGATTGGTAATCAGAGGATATGGTCGGTGAATTTATTTTGATAACTCTCCCGGTCAGGTCGGTGAGACCCGTAAACCAACGACAGGTGTGATCCTCCAGACATTCTGGGGGTTGTGAGATAGCGATGTGACCGCCAAAACATAAAAATATGGTGCTCTCTAAAAAGCGGTTACTATTACTGCTATTGCTCTCTTCAATATCATCAGTGAAAAATATTGGAGAGCAAGAGGATTAATGACTTCATTGTCAGAAATCCAGCATTAGCTAACAACAAATATTCAGTTGTTATAAATTTCAGGTTTGAACACATTATCCTATTCAGAATATTTTCTCTATCAGGTTATATTCTTTTTAGAGTCATACATTTCTATATGACCATATTTACTTAAAAATTTTTTTTTTTTCAGTAAAAGTCCGATATTTGTTGTTTCTATGCTCATTACGCACTAACAAACTAACTGTTAGAATACGTCTATATATTTTTTTTAGCTAGAGTAAACAATAGTGCTGCTACCTGCCTACTTTAAATTCTCTGTTTACTCAGTTAAGTGTTACAATTTTTTAAATTAAATGTTTTCGAAAAATTTTATATCTGTGCACTACAAAAGTTACACAGTGGGAAATGTTTTTGTTATTGAGTTTACATCGGGGACCAAGCCAGAGTAAATGTTGAGGAGGGTTAGAGACTGTTTTTAAAATAAACAAGAAGCCTGTAACCTCTTTCTTTTATCGTGTAAGACAAACAAAAGATATTCCTCTATTCTGCTAAAATGTGCTGCCAGGCTTGACACAGAAGACAGTATAAGGAGCAGCAGTAACAGTTCGAAAGAAGTCATGTATGTGTATACTGTATGGAACTTGTGAAGTGTTATTGCATTATTTATTTAACATTTTCCATAAATATTTGTAGTTATGGAAGGGGAAACTATGAAGAGATGATATATTGGTAAATTAAGATGTAAGGAACGCCAAATAATTATGAATGTCTTAGATTATTTTTCAAGTAAAATGAGTGTTAGTAAGGCAGTAAAAGAAACAGCTTAGGCTATGGGTGTTCACAAGCAGTAGTGTATAGGATTAAAAAGGAACTAATGAAAGGACCTGAATGCCATCAAAAAAAGCAAAAGGGACAGGAAAACAAAGTAACATTAGGTTAACGCAATATAATGGAACAGTGCAAAGCGGAGAGCGGTGAATTGTTCATTCTTTAGATACTGTTGTATAGGATGTTATATGCAACATAACTTGCTCATCAGGTTTATAATATACAGAGATTTAACAGGTTTACTTATTGAAACTATGATATTATTGCTCTGTTTGATGCGTTAGTATATGTACAGAGGTTTAATAGGTTTACTTACTGAAACTATGGTCATAATTACTTTGTTTAATGTGTTAATACTGTTAATGTATTGCTGATGCCACTTAGCGTAATATTATTTATTGTCCTGGGAATAAAATACATTTGAAGCAGGGTGTAAAACGTCAGAGGGAGAGGAATAAACAATAGAGTGCTATCTTCAGTTTCACTTGTGTCAATCACAAGTTGTTGCAGCTGAGCGACGAAACTCAAGGCACACATATAGTACATGTTGCAACGTTGCACCCCATTTAACATGTGCTGCCATCTAAGGTTGAGACAGGCTATAGTTGGATGGTAATATGTTGGGGCATATCAGATGAATAAAAAGTGTAGAGAAAGGGAGCCAAAACAGATCCCTGTGGCACTTCCCCATGAATGTCTCGGAGGGAAAAATGATGAACTGAGATGTGTACAGCAAATCATCTGGAACAGAGATAGATGAATAAGTGAATCAGGAATGTTGCATTGGAGTAGTTTGTAACGAAGACCATCATGCCAAATGGAATCAAAGCCCACAAGATGTCCAAGAAGATAAGCATTGCCTTTTTATCTTGTCTTAACTCTCCACACATAATTGTGACCCTTGTAACTTGAAACTCTGCTGATTTCTGCCTAGTAAATTGATGATGTGGAATGTAGGGATGCAGATATTGGTATAGACGCTTCAGAATGAATTTCTTGTATAGTTTGCCCAGCGTAGAGTTAAGGCTGATAGGACGATAGGAAGAGGAGAGCTGAAGAGATTTGCCTAGTTTGCAAATAGGGATAACAGTTCCAATTTTCCATTACGCTGGGAAGTAAGTACATTGGAGGCAGGAATTTAAGAGATGCAACAAACAGACAGAATCTTTAGGAAGCAGGGATTTAAGGGGCTCTACAAGAAGGCAATCAGTTCCAGGAGATTTTCTGATGGACATCTTGTGCAGTAGGTCAGATAATTCGTTAGCAGTGGCTATGGAAAATGGCTGGAGAGGAGTTCAAGAAAGAAAATCTTGGACAGCAGTTGCTATACTTTTGATTGTGAGTCTGGTAACAAGGGTTAAAAGCATGAGGCTGGAACTGCTCAGAGTAATGGGTAGCCAAGTGTCATAGATGGCCGCTGGAGTGTAGACAGTACTGCCAGCAGTGGAAAGAGCACAAATTGGAGAATGTGAACTTGTTGGACGAAGAATCCATTGATTCTGCTTCTCTGTTGCATCCTGAATTTTCAGGAGTAAAGCTTGCTCCTGACAGGTGCAGATGTGACGCTTCAATGTAACTGCCTGCTGGTTAAGTTTCATCTTGTGTGTGGGGTCCCAACTGCATTGCCAGATGAGGCGAGAACGATATTTGGCCTGCACAAGTCTGACCCGGTCTTGCAGATCTGCAGGCTGAAGTGGTTGGGTGCACTGCTGAACGGTGCTGGAGCAGTGGTATGCATCCTTCAATGGGTTTGTGGCATTAGAAACAGCAGGATCATTGTTTATGACAGAGAGAGGAGATGCATGTGAGGCATCGTCTCTGATATGATTTACTGGGAGAAATACAAGTTGGTCGGAGAATTCAATATCATTGGCAATGTTTGAGAGGTAGAATTGGAACTGAAAACTCTGATGTGTTGCACTCACATGACTTTCTCTACTCTTGTACTAACACTCTTACAAACTCATTGCTATAACTTCTTCGTGTTAGTTAAGATAAACATTTGTACAAATTATCTTATTGCTTTTTTCCTTGTAGGTGCAAGGGGAATATCAGAATACAGTAGGTTTTCAGCGATAGTCAATCTTTTAAAGCTTTGAGATACTGTTCTCTTTGCACGCTTAACATAAAAAAAAATGAACGATGTTCCATTTCACAAAAGTTTTAAGTTTTCCAAAACTGACACAAATAACAACGAATATCTCCAAAATGGCTCACTCAAAAATATTTATTCAGACATAAGTTGTTTGTTTTAGCAAGATTTACGTTTTTTAGTGCAGTAACATTTTGTCTATCTTTTACGGTTTACGAGTTATTCAAAAGTCATCCAGAATAAACAGGACTACATAGACTATAGCCAGAAAATTCAAAATATACATTTCATTAGTCATACAAATATCTTAAACATGTGACATTTTAATAAAAATTGTTAAGAGTCATTTTGAAGAAAAGAAAAATGTTCCATGTAAAGGGTAGTTTAGAGTGGGGCTATTTTCTTCAAAATCTTTGTGTCGCATCGTTGAAAGACATCTAACTTAAATACCAACTTTGGTTGAAATCTCGACATTGAATTTTTGGGTGGAATACAATACTTCCTCTACTTATCAGTAAAGAAAGTTAAAATTCAATGCCAAAGCTGGGATTTGAACCACAGACCCTCCACTTACCAGGTGGGTGCTCTATATAATTACCACCTAAAGGTTACTTAACCTAAGAGGTAGAACTGGAACTTAAAGATTCAATGCCACAACTGGGATTTGAACCACAGACCTTCCGCTTGCCGGGCGGACTTTGCCCACACACGGCTTGTGTGTTTAAAAACACCAACAGTAAGTTTGTTGGCATAAATAAATAATAGTGACTTAACCGCTTGAGCGATGGTCATTTAAAACGTCCGCGAGCCGAGAACTGCTAGCATTTAAATTGTTAAATGCGCTAAAAGTACTTTGTATATACACAGCTGTATTTTTTGTAAATATTAAGCTGTTTTAATGAAACAACTGGTATAAAACTCGTTATATACAGTATACATGTACGTCATCAGCAAAGTTGAGTTGCATTTACAAAACGTTGAAATGGCACTATTTTGTTTCACTGTGGTGAAAAGTTAACTTTGCTCTGTCGAACGTATCTAATATAACTTCTCTGAAAGAAACAGTAGTCGACCCACTGTATGTGTGGCTTACGCGTCAGCAAAACAAGGCATAATGTGACATATAGCATTAGTGTATGCATGGTTTCTGGGTCATCAGAATGTATCATGTTTGCATGTTTCATAACTTAGGAGACTGTTTCTTTCTTTGTTGAAATACATACATATACCTTCCTGTTTGTAGCTGAAGTGGGAAGTGGTATAGAAAGGTATTTTTGCACCAACTGCACATAACCATATACAATTGTTTGGTAATTTGGAGAGCTCTAAACCCACACAGGACCATGACCTACCTGGATTTCCGACTATCAATAGCTCGCCGCCTAATTGAACAATACCACGTTGGGGGTAGAAAATCCAGAGCCCCTGCACCCCTCAGACTTCAAGGAAAACATTATCCTAAAAGGATACCACCAACAGCAAAGAAGTCCCGCCCATTTCGAAAGTGCTTCATATGCCGCAAGAAGGGAATTCGCGAATGTGGAGATGTTCCCTTGTGTGTTTATCGCTGTTTTGAGGCATATCACTACACAAGGAACATATAAAGGTAAGCCAGTAAAGTATATAGACTTTACTTAAATGTTTTATAAAGGGAAAATTAAAATAAGTTGAGTTAGATAAGGGATAAATAAGGGTTAAATGCACAAACGCACAGGACGTGTATACACACCCATATCGCTCATCCATCATTTTAAATGGACGTGATTTCACGTCCATATCGCTGAAGAGGTTAATCCCGGAACATAAAGTACTTATGATAATAAGTTTGCCATTGCTATGGTACACAATGCTAATGCTAGAACTGGAAAAACAATAACTGTGTTCCTGGAGGATTTTAATTTTTCCGAGTGAGGTAAGTCAGAAACAGGAAATAAACTATGTGATATAGCACAAGAATCACCTGAAATAGCAAAAGCAATTACTCTATTATAACTAATGTGAGGAACATTGTAAACATGAGTAAAAGTAATAAATTATGACATTCTGCTTGTAACTCACACAGTGCAAATCTACTGGCTAAAGACATACTACCAACAAACATCTTGACAAAGGTAAATAAATGCTGAAATCACTCAAAAATTCACATCGGCAGCACTAATTTTTATCTAATGGTGGTTCTAGAGTTAGTCTTCCTGTGGACACCTGTTGATGCTCTCAACGAGATGCCTGTGTCTTACTAAAAATATCACAGCAATGTATAAACTAGCAGCTATGATGAATTTAGTAACATTTCAAAGTCTATAAAATTATTCATTATTGAAGAAAAATTTGTTTCACAAGTAGTGAGACAATTAGACCCTAAGATCTGGTCAGTCAGCTCATCAATACTTGTCAGAAGAAAGAAAATAGTGTTGCTGATGCAGCTGAGTTATGGACTGTGACAAGTTATTTAGAAGTTCAGAAAACAGTCTTTAGAAAAAATATCAGTGAAGATCATGAACAAGTAGAGCTTTTTACATCAGAAACATTGGATCAGGTCTCGCCAGCTCTCAACTAAATAAAGAAAAAGCAGGAACATTTGGACAAGAGGGTTATATCCTCAAAAAACACTCTTGTTCTTTACTAAGAGACACACCACTTAAAACTTGCATATTTGGCTAATAAATTACAGAATATTCCAATTTTGTTTCCATAACTGGAGAGGATATTTTTGCTACTGGTCTTTTGCCCATAATGCTAATACAAATCAAATTTCATTTGAAAAATTGAAGAAGCTAATACATATTAATATTCTGGAAGTTGGTGACTGTGTTGGATCACATTAAAATATAAAAATGGATCAATTAATAACACTAAACACTCACTTTTTAAATTCCCTGGAACATGTTTCAAGATTAGTTTCTTCCACTATCAATGGGACATCGACTGAACTTGTTTGTAGAAGTTGGTCCTTCGTAGACTTCGATATCCCACAGAACGACCCATTGTATAAGTTCTTAGAACCACCACCAGAGCAGTCTATGGAAGGACCAACTTCTACAAACAAGTTCAGCCAAATGGAGGAAACTAATCTCTGAAACATGTTCCAGGAAATTCAAAACGTGAATGTTGTTTAATTGTTATTAATCTACCCATCTGTCTATTTTAAAGAAGACACATGTTTATTACTCATTTAAAAATGAAAGATTGCATGTGTCATGATTACTGAGTAGATAATATTAATGTAAAGTGTTCTGTTAATTTTTAAATTCATAACTATTGAATGTTGGAGTTCTGGTAAAATTATGAGTATTTTGAAACCCAAAGGAGATCAAAGTCTTATGTGGCATTTTGTTAAAAGAGAAATGTTCTTTGTTATTAGAAATAGACCACAAAAACAACTGTAATTTGTCACAAAAAACAAAGTGAGTAAGATTTTATTTCAAACCAATAATAGGTTAGTGACTTTACAGTATAACATTTTAATGTTGTTGTTAGCTAATGCTGGATTTCTGACAATGAAGTCATTAATCCTCTTGCTCTCCAATATTTTTCACTTATATTGAAGAGAGCAATAGCAGTAGTAGTAACCGCTTTTTAGAGAGCACCATATTTTTATGTTTTGGCGGTCACATCGCTCTCTCACAACCCCCAGAATGTCTGGAGGACCACACCTGTTGTTGGTTTACGGGTCTCACTGACCTGACCAGGAGAATTATCAAAATAAGTTCACCGACCATATCCTCTGATCACCAATCAGAGGACGTATTACATGCCATGACAGGTCAGCATGTTAAGGGTTAAGGTTTTATAGAGAAATGGAGAGGTTGGAAAAATAAAGACTCCCTAGCCCTCGGGAACCCTAATAGCATCGGGGTCGGAAGAGAACAAGAGATGACCAAGGTAAGGTCAGATAGAAAAGTTACAGTGAGGAGCAAAACACCAGTAAGTGGAAGTAATGTTCTGCTCAGCTTGATGTAAATATTGTAATTTTACATCATTATTAGTAACTCATTAATGAACTACTGTTCCACATTTTATGTGGTAAAGGGTGAATTACTGAAGAGTTGGGAAGCATGGCTGATATTAATAAATTCAAAAGGAATGAAATAATTGATGTTTAGATTGCCAAAATCAATAAATGTTACTTTTCTACTTTGTGTAGAAAACTGTTTTCTCCAGTGTGCATTTTACATCTAAATTATGTGTAAACTATGTAGAAGTAATCAACTTGCCTAACTCTGAGCTGAAACAAACTAATTCACCACAGAAATCACCCATACCTTATCAGCTGAAAATAATAAGAAGTAAAAATCTCATATGAGAAAATATAAAAGAAGATGGTATTCTCCTAGCTAGCATATAAAAGATTAAAAAAGCTAACTAACCACCAATTTGTGTTTGTTACACATTTGCAAAACTTACAATACAACTTGCTTCTTTTACAAGTTCCTTCTTTTTGCAGATACATGCACATACTAATGTGATTTGGAGGAGTGTAAGTGGCTTTTGACTATATGTGAAACTGAATAACAAAAGGGATAGTTTCCCTTTTTTTAACCTCTCATGATAGTGCTTAGAAAATGTAGAGCAGTTTCTGGAGGAATACTTTCATAAATTATTCTATTTATTGTAATTAGCTTACCTGATATAAGTCTTCCAACAATCCATTTTCTGTGAGCAAATGCTTCAGCACATTTGGGCTTTCTTGAAAGCAATACTGCAGTAAAGTGTAGCTCTCCATGAATGTCTAACCGTCCTGTCTGGATCATTTCTCTCCTCATATTCCAAAATGTACTCACATCAGGATTGAGCAAAAGTGCACCAGAAAGCAGTCTTGCAGTAGTCCCAGGATCTGGTAGTTCAAACAAGGAAATATGTGCCCTCTTTTACCGGTAAAATATTGACCATTTTTATTTCCCTACCACATAGCTAACATAGGTACAGGAAGTACTGTATTCTACCAATTCAATATATTTTCAAAATTAATGTTTTAAGATCCAATGAAATCGCCTACATCCCCCCCAAAAAAATTAGGAAAACAAAAGGCAGTATGTGTGTGTGTGACTATGAACAATACAACTAAAAAATGGCAAATCGGATAAATAGGAAATTATATAGCTACATATTTAGGTTCAAATCTTCCAAAGCTGCAAAATGAAGGTTAAAATAAAATCATCACAAACTACCATTTAAATGACACATTTTTATTTTTAATTTTCTATAAAATGGTTCTAATTACTAAATAAAATACCATAGTTTTGAGATATCTGCATGATTGATAAAATGTACACATTGAGATTTCTGTGAATTTCTGTATACTTTTGTATTACTGGTAAACTGTAAAGGCTCGTCCACAATAATCAAGAATGAGAGCAATAAAGTTAAAATACATGTATTATAATGTGAGTTTTCACAATTAATAGGCAGTTTTCCCAGCTCCTGGGAACAAGAGAGAAGGCTTGCTAAGTTTTAACTTTCTCATTCTTGTTCCTTAACATGGTACATTAGATCCTATTGCGCATAATAGACTCACTACAGAAATTATTCAAGCACATCATAATATTGTAACATTGGTGTAGCTTCTATGGAGAAACCTTCCCATAGACTAGAAACTCCCTGATGTGACGTCATGTCGTCGGGGGAACAGTTTTTTCAGAAGGCCATGTTGGAAAACTGATGTGCAAAAACGAGTTTTGAGTGTAATTGCGCTAAATTGGCTCTGTGAGGCCATACCTGTTGTGAAGTTTGTGAAATAAAGTAATTAAAAAGTTAAGTGTTACACTGGTGCCAGGAGTGGAATGAAAGTCATAAAATGTGAAAAAAAAAAAAATGAAACAACTACTTGATAGCATGGCAGAAATGAGGGCAAAAATGGAATCTGCAATGGAAAAGTTGATAGCAAAAATGTCTGATGTAAAGTCAGAGCTATCAGCAATGATAAATGGGCAACTGACCAGGATGAAAAAAGACGTGGGAGAACCCAGTGGGAGGATGAAAAACCCTGACCAATGCGTAAATGGCCTGGAAGATGTCGGCAAATGGCTTAGTACCCTGCAAGGCAGAGCTGATGGAAGCACCAAGGAACTGAATGCCAGGGTAGAACAAATGATTGGCAAAAAGCTTCAGAATTTAAAGGTTGAGATGCCAGGATGCAATACATCTGCACGTGTCAAGCTATGCAAATACAATGGCATGTGGACCTTTGAAGTCTTCTGCAAACAATTTACACCATTGCCACCAACAACCAATGGTCAACAGAAGAAGTAGAAGAAGCTGCGCAGTTGATAGCTAGCCTCCACGGGTGGCAGAAGTACTGAACGCAGTTCTGACATTGGCAGCGTCCCAAGCAATCTCAGAGGCTCTCAAAACCCAGCCTCTCACAGCCAGCTTAAGTCACAACTGCAACAGCCAGGGGAGATGCTGCAGGAATTCACTTTGGAAATTAAACAACTAGTAAATAAGGCTTTGGTGAACCTGCTGCCAAGATATGTGTCCCAGGAATCTGCCTTCTCCTTTGTGAACGGAGTGTGCAACACTGAGATACCTCAGGGCCTAATGCTCAGCAAGAGCATTAACAAACAAACAACCAGTTATGTGCACAGTAACCCTGATGGAAAATGTAGTAGTGCCCGCAAGAAGTGAATTGGTTGTTCAGGCGCACTTGAAGGGGAAGTGGTCAAGTAATCTGGTACTGGACAGGAACATTCCTCTAGATGGATTGTGCATTGTCAGGGCATTGTTGCCTCACCGGAAGTTAGTGCCTGTGAAATTGCTGAATCCCTCGGACAGCAATCGTGAGATACAAGCTGGAACGGAGCTGGGGAAGGGCAAGCCGGTTGTGAGTGTTGTTGTTGGCTAATGCTGGATTTCTGACAATGAAGTCATTAATCCTCTTGCTCTCCAATATTTTTCACTGATATTGAAGAGAGCAATAGTAGTAATAGTAACCGCTTTTTAGAGAGCACCATATTTTTATGTTTTGGCGGTCACATCGCTCTCTCACAACCCCCAGAATGTCTGGAGGACCACACCTGTCATTGGTTTACGGGTCTCACCGACCTGACCGGGAGAATTATCAAAATAAATTCACCGACCACATCCTCTGATCACCAATCACAGGACGTATTACATGCCATGACAGGTCAGCATGTTGGGGTTAAGATTTTATAGAGAAATGGAGAGGTTGGAAAAATAAAGACTCCCTAGCCCTCGGGAACCCTAATAGCATCGGGGTCAGAAGAGAACAAGAGATGACCAAGGTAAGGTCAGATAGAAAAGTTACAGTGAGGAGCAAAACACCAGTAAGTGGAAGTAATGTTCTGCTCAGCTTGGGTACCTTGTGGTCGCTATTCACATATCCCCTAGACGGAGACCCCCGAGTGTGACATCGTGCAATGGACCCCATCACAAGACCTGAGGCCCCAGCTGAAAGACTTAATGAAGATGACGGCCAACCATCTGACTGGAGAGCAACTGAAGAGAGTCAGGTATCCACTTGGACGTTATGAGTAAAAGGAATGGTGATTACAATCACACCAACCACGTGATCCAATCACATTGACACTGGAGATGCCCGACCTATCTGGCAACCACCAAAACATGTTCTTCTAGCAAAGCAAGCAGAAGTACAGGACATGAGATCTAGGGGAATCACTGAAGAGTCCGACAGTCCTTGGTGAAAAAAAGCAAGGTAAAGTTTGATTCTGTGTAGATTACCGGAAGTTGAATGCTGTCATCCGAAAGGACTGTTTTTTCTTACCCCAGATTGGCGACATTCTGGATACTCCTGCTACTGTGCAGTGGTTCTAGACTTTGGACTTGAAACCTAGGTACTGGCAGGTGGCTCTAGACCCCAGTCAAGGAGAAGACCACATTCTTGATGGGCCAAGGGCTTTGGCAATTCAGTTATACCTTTGGCCTCTGTAATGTGCCAGCCATTTCCAGCACCCCATGGAGTTGGTGATGAGGGGCCTGGCTTATGATGCCTGCCAGCTATACCTGGACGACATCATCATGACTGGCAGCAGTTTTGAAGATCATCTGGAGAACCTGAGCAAGATGTTACAAAGGTTACAGGCAGCTAATCTGAACCTGAATGCAAAGAAGTGCCAACTGTTCAGCAAGGAAGTTCACTACTTGGGCCACATAGTTTCTCCCACAGGGGTAGCCATGGAGGCAGAGAAAGCTCAGGCTGTGAGAGACTGGCCTTGCCCAAAAGATAGATGACAAATGCACAGTTTTCTGGGTCTGTGCAGCTACTACCGCCGGTTCGTCAGAGGTTCCTCCAACATCATGAAGACTCTCACTCGTCTGACCGAAGAACATTGGCCTTATATGTGAACGGAAGAGGCCCAAGGCACATTCCAGGCACTTAAGTCAGCGCTCTGCAGTGCCCGTTTCAGCATTCCCACAGCCATACTGTGATTTCATTGTGGACACTCATGTCAACGACAGCGGGATTGGAAGTGTACTATCCCAAATCCAAGACAGACAGGAACGAGTGATAGCCTACTATAGAAAGATGCTCTCCAATGCCAAAAGGAATTACTGCACTACATGTTGTGAGCTCCTGGCAGTAGTAAAGGCACTGGAGCATTTCCTCAAGTACCTGTACAGTCACCATTCCATCTCAGGACTGACCACTCCACCCTCATCTGGCTGTTAAGCTTCAAAAACCTAGAGGATCAGACAGCAGGTTCAGTCCAGAAGCTCCAGCACCGGAAAGGAAAGAGCCACTCGAATGCGGATGCACTGTCGAGAAGACCTTGCCTAGAGGAGTGTGGTTATTGTAATAGGGTGGAGGAGAAGGAGCTGTCCATGTGATTTCAGCAGTAACTGCAGATGGATGGAATGGTGCAGGCCTGAAAAGAGAACAGCTGGCAGACGCCCATTTAGGAATGCTCCTCCAAGAAGTGGAAGCAGGACCAGGCCAAGCTGGGAGGACATCACACCCAGAAGTAGCAAGTATAAGTCTTACTGGGCACAATGGGACTCACTGAAGATCAAGGACGGTGTGTTGTACCAAATCTGGGAGTTACTTGATAGAAAGACCCAGAGAGAGCAGCTAGTACTTCCACAGAGTAGGGTCACAGAGGTCCTGCAGGAGGTATATTTAGGTTCCTCAGGAGGGCATCTTGGATCCAACTGCACTACTGATAAACTGCGACAGTGGTACTGCTAGTTAAGACTACGAGCAGATGCTGAGAGGTGGTGTCGCCAATGTCATGTGTGTGCAGCAGTCGCAGCCCGCATACAGCTTAGGTCACACACAGCAGTATAATGTGGGAGCACTCTTTGAGCACATTGCTACTGATATAGCCAGGCCATTCCCTATCTTAAACAGAAGCAATAAATATCTGCTAGTGGAAATGAACTACTTTACAACGTGGCCAGAGGTGTACATGAGCCCTAACTAGGAAGCCAAAACTATCATGGACTGCCTTGTGGAAGAACTATTCTGCCAATTTGGAGTGTTGCTAGAACTGCACAGCAATCAGAGCAGAACCTTCGAGCCCTATCTGATGAAAGAAACGTTAGAGCGATTTAGAGTGCACAAGATACGCACGATAACTCTACACCCACAATCAGACGGCATGGTCGAGAGGTACATTAAAACCCTCGAAGAACATCTGAGGAAAGTCGTGGCCAACCACCAGAGGGACTTTGATATCAGGGTGCCACTGATCTTGCTGGGCTATCATTCATCTATACATGAACACTACCAGGATGACGCCAGCTAGTTTGCTCTTTGGCAGAGAATTGCACCTTCTGTGCGATCTGATGTTTGGAAGTACTCCTGGATCAGGACAGTCAGCAAACGGCATGTGGAGAACCTCATAGACTGTCTTCCTGGTGTACATGAGCTGACCCGTCAGCACATCAAAGTGATGAGCAACCAGATGAAGACCCGGTATGGCCAGCAAGCCAACAAACTAGGGTTCCAGCAAGGTGATTTGATGTGGCTGTATCGTCCAACTCGGACCAAGGGCACTGCCCCAAGCTACAATAGCCATGACAAGGACCATGACATGTGGTAAAAAGGATAAACAATGTAGTCTACCACACCCAGAGGCTGCCCCACGGGAAGTTGCTGGTGGTGCACTGAGATCATTTGACCCACTATGATGGCACTGCTAGGGGCATGCAGCACTGAAGGGGGGGCAGTGTAACATTGGTGTAGTTTCTATGGAAAAAGCTTCCCATAGACTAGAAACTCCTTGGCATGGCATGACGTCATGTCATCAGGGGAACAGAGACAGTTTTTTTGGAAGGCCATGTTGGAAAAGTGATGTGCAAAAATGAGTTTTGAGTGTTACTGCGTTAAATTGGCTATGTTAGGCCATACCAGTTGTAAAGTTTGTGAAATAAAGTAGCTGAATAGTTAATAATGTTACAATATGAAAGGGCTGCTATGGATGTATCTAGTCACAAGCTGGTAAAATGAAAAACTAGAAGAAACTCTAGCTTCTGTGTATCCTAACCTCAGCTCCTAGAGTGTGCTGAGTGTTCAGGCAGAATCCTTGTGATTTCTTGCATTATGTTATCACTACGTTCTTTAGTGTACCAGAATTAAAACAAGGATTCCTGCTGCTGAGATTGCACAAGCAAGAACATTTTTATGAGATATGTGGCTGTTTGAGAGCAGAAGATCAACATTTCCAGCATCTACTGTTAGGTAAGGATTTTAGTGCACCCCTGACAGCATAATTTTCCTCGCTGCTCTTGATTCTCTTGCACAGTGGAGGGAGTCTGCGAGATGGGTTACTGTATGTTTTAAAGACCTATATTAGTCATAAATATTGTAAGTGCATGAAAATTTCAAGCATTTTGTACTTAATTAGGCTTCGGTTATTTGTTAACCAATGAAGAAATGAAATGTTTTAGCTCGAAATTAAATAATTCTGCAGAAGCAGGTGGCTCTTAACAATGGATACTGTGTCTATGAAGTTAAAATGCAGGGGATGCTAATAACTGTTGTAAAAGAAAACTTGCTGTTACATTACATCGTATTAAGCATACAATTTACACTGAATAATGATCTTTTTTAAGTTAAAATATATTTATGTCATCTTAATCTTACCTTCTCTGCGAATACGAAGTTGCCGAATATCCATGAGGCGGTGGTAAGTGTAACAATATACATGTCGAACACACCATGACTCCAAGCCTAAGCTATGCTCCACATGAAGTACTGGCGACTTATTCTGGTTGACTGTTACAGGCACAATATCAAATTCCTTCCTGTGAACATTCATAAGAAATCCAGATGAATCCTTCAATAAAGTGATGCATGGTGAGGTATTTATCATGCACATAAATTACAAAGTAAAATATCCCAGTTATGGTACTGACAGTTCTGATATTCACTAGTATCCACTCAAGTTAATGTTCTGTTGGTCTCTGGTCAGAAATGCTAGGATTTCTGAACAGGCTACACCAGCTGCTTGTACAGAATTTACCACCCATCACAAAGTTCAAATGGGCAAAATGCTTTTGAAGCACTAAAACTTCCATGACACCAGCTTAACAGATAGCTGTTAAGTACAATTTTTCCACAGCTTAAGTTATGAAATAATGTTTAGCAACAGAATGTTTAACAACCAAAAGTTAACAGTAAGACTAAAGTAAATAATCCTTTTGGAGTTAATAGAAATATTGATAAAAATTCCATTTCCATCCTTATTTCACATTTAAAGACATCCTATGTTTCATGAAATTTACATTTTTATCTATTTTATCTTTAAAAGAACCTTTACGAGCCATAAGAACCTTATGCCAAAATAATAATAAATAATGATGATTTTAAAAACAATTTAGATATAATTCACATCTATAAATCTTTTAAAAGTTGTATTAAATTAATTGGGAGACGAAAAATGTGCTGTCTTATAGTCCCATGTGAACCCTGTCCTTTGCCCTGCTGTGCAGTCAAACAGAAAATATCTCTGAAGACAGACAGGCTGGAGACACTCATTCCAGTAAGCTCCGTCACTGACAGAAGGATCCCTGATGTCACCACATGTACATCTACAACATTCTTTTACACCTTTGTTTTTCCATAGAAACCTTATGTGCAATGGATGGAATCTTACAGTTCAAGTAGCTAAATGAAAAATTACCCTTGAGGTAATCACAGAACCTTATCACAGTATGTCAACACAACTCTAACGTATGCATAATTGTAGCATCAGCTATTTCCAAGATATTCATTATTACTAGTTTGAATTTGTCAATAACTTTTGTAATTTTATGGGATCATCTTTCAGTTTGTTCCTTGCAATACAGAAAATTATGGAATTTCAAGATCAGCTATAACAAGCCCATTTTTAAACACTTGACTATGTATTCAGTCTTCTCTATATAGCTTTTAATTACAACAAAATGTAAAATGGAACCATTTCTGCAATGGTTGATTTTGATTAATACTAGTTGGAAGAAAAATAAACTTTTATAAGAATAGTTTGTGGAAGTTATTTAAGAACAAACAATAGTGATTGGAGAAAGTCATTTGAATGTTATATTACAATTTTGTTTTCATTTTCAGAAATATTATTGTATGCTATATATTTTTACTTTCTCTACTGGTATGTAGGGGAAGTATTATATTCCACCCAAAAATTCAATGTTGAGATTTCGCTGGAAATATGTTTTGAGACCCCCTGAATAAAAAAGAAAAAGGCATTTTTAGAAAAAGGTCCATGTACGTGTCAGTGTGTCCGTCTGTTTGTCTGTGTATCAGTCTGTGGACAGCATAACTCTAAAACAAAAAGTCGGTTAAAAACCAAAGTTGGTATTTAAGTTTAATGTCTTTCAAGGATGCAACACAAAGATTTTGAAGAAAATAGCCCCACCCTAAACTACCCTTTACATGAAAAATTTTTCGAAAATTTTGATTTTCTTGAAAATGTCTTAAACGATTTTGATTAAAATTTCATATGTTTGAGATATTTTTATGACAATCTTGAATTTTCTGGCTATAGCCCCTGTAGTCGTACTTACTCTGGACGACTTTTGCATAATTGGTAAACTGTTAGAGATAGATCAAATCATACTATACAAAAAAATGTAGATCTTGCTAAAATGCATAATTTATGTCTCAATAAATTTTTTTTTGTGGAGTGAACCATTTCGGAGATATTCCTTGTTATGTGTGTCAGTTTCGGAAAACTTAGAACTTCTGTGCAATGGAACATCGTTGGTCATTTTTTATATGTTATGCATGCAAAGAGAATGGGATCTCAAAGCTTTAAAAGATTTGACTATCACTCAAAGCCTACTGTATTCTAATATTCCCCTTGTACCTCAAGGAAATAAGCAATAAGATAATTTGTACAAATGTTTATCTTAACACGAAGAAGATATAGGAATAAGAGTTTGTAAGAATGGTTAGTGCAAGTGTAGAGAAAGTCATGTGAGTGCAACACATCAGATTTTTGGTATTTATATACGTGTAGCCGTACATATAGGTATATAACAATGTGACATACCACTTGTGCACTGCATAATCCATAAAACTAAAATTGTGTAAAGAATTATAATAATCCCCAAAACAATGTACTGAATTTATTTCTGTTATCAAAGTGACCAAG
This sequence comes from Tenodera sinensis, assembly GCA_030765045.1. NCBI lineage: Eukaryota > Metazoa > Arthropoda > Insecta > Mantodea > Mantidae > Tenodera > Tenodera sinensis. Next base: position 42,876,917 of record CM060971.1, read on the forward strand.
ACCCAGTAATAAAAAAAATACAGACAAATGTTTTAAGATGGTTTGGACACACAAATATGATGGATGAGAGCAGGAAACTGAAACAGGTATGGGAGGCCAGAGGGGAAGGAAGAGGAGGGAGAGGATGACCAAGAACAGAATGGAGTGATTATGTGGAGAAATTAGTGAATAAGAAAGGAAAGACTTTGAGGGTAGCTAAACAACTAGCCAGGGATCAGACAAAATATATTATGAAATGAATCATGAGTGGCTGAGGAAACCCAACACTCAAATCACGGCATAACGGAGAGGAAAAGAACAAGAGTTACTGTCACATGCTTTCTCTACCCTCTATGGTTTATTAGTAAATGTACAAACTATTCTAACAAAATTTATATTTCTATCTACTTCACTGTAATTGGGAAAATGCTTTGTAGAAATACATTACATATTTTACGAGTATTATAGATTCAAAGGGAATAACCATAGTTAAATGTTTAACAATGGAATGCTACATGTTAGCCATAAAATTCCAACTAGAGCCTAGTGGAATACAAATTTATTTTAAGCTGATAATTTCAATAGTGGTATAAGCATGCACAAGAGAACAAATTTTACTTATTAAAAGGTGCTTATTTGGAGTGTTATTTAATTATTATATGCTTGGGCCATTAGTCGTTCAATTACGAGATACCAAAAATAAATTTTTACCTCTGTTAAAAATACCAATGCAAGTCCTTGGCTACAGAAGACCACATATCGACCAATCAACAAACTCTTTCCATTTATAAGGCCAATCGATGATAACAGATTGACTTTATAACTGGAAACTACAATAAAAACCTGTGAGTTGTAAGTCACCACTGACATATGTAGTCTCGATTTTGAGATTTCCTTGTGGTCTATCGGGAAAATGCAAGTTAGTTCAGGAATTCAATGTTGCACTGTAATGTTGCCATGTAGCTCCGTGGTCAGAGCAGCTGCATATAGAGCAGAGAACCTGAGGTTCAAATCCTGACTATGGTGTTGAATTTTTCAGTTCTGATTCTACCTTTAAAACTCTTTCCACTTGACTGATCAATCAAAATTAAATTGTACTGTAATCGACAGCAAGTTGCTAAATACTAACAAGTGGTACTATTTCTCTCCTACATTCATGTGTTTTATCCTGATTTTCTTTGTTTCAGTTACATTACTGAATTAGAAAATATGCATTTGCCTTCATTGGTGGTTTGTATGTTCTGATATCTCCCTGGTTCTGCTTGGTATAGAAACTAATAAAAGTTAATTATACAACAAAGATGAAATAGAGGGAACTACTGTGATATTATTTGATAAAACTGTGAACCAAAATTTATATAGTAAGTGTATTGACCAAAACCCAATTTTCATCACAAATACTTACATAAGGGAATGTTGGGTGCCTTGATAAATAACTTCAGTACATTATTATTCTTTTAAGAACATTATGTTGCCACCTGAAACTCTTAAAAACATGCTAATAAGCTTTTTTCAAACCTCGCTAGAAAGCAGACAACCTATATTGATGGCACATAGAAGGGACACAAGCAAGGTAGGGGAAGGCAGGGAAAGTGGTATTGCCAACATATGAACTAAGTCAGCAACATATGCAGGAAATGGCATACATGCCTCTGTATCTAATGCCCACAATGCCTTGGGTGAAGCACATGTAGATAATTTCGTTCAAATGCTTCACTTTCTGCACCTTGCCACAATAAAATACTGTTTACAGATATTTACAAAAATAAATTATATATTATGTATGTCAATTATTCCTAAAGGTGTATTCTTAATGCTTGTGCAATAAAACAGCACACTATACCTAGTGTTAAAAGTAGAGGAAAATATATTTGAAGTGTTTTGGTCAATATGCTACAATATCCCAAAATATGAATTTCTCCCACTGTGTTTATCTCATAGAATACAATTTGTAAAACTCTAAAGTTCCTTTTAGTAATTTAATTTTACTTTTAAACCTACAAATTTGTTGTGATACCATAATTACTTTGAGACAAAAGGTCCCAATATATTCAAGACAAAAACATTTATCAAGCTCAGTTATATAATCAGAAAGTTATAGTGTTGGTCTGGGTAGCTCATTGGCTAGATGCTGGCCTACTGATCCCAAGGTCGCAGATTCAAATTCAGCCCAGATTGATGGTTTTTAAATGTGCCTAAAAATGACAGCTCAATGTCAGTAGATCTACTGTAAAAGAACTGCAGGACAAAATTCTGGCACACCAGCGACGCTGACGTAATCCTGGCAATTGAAAGTGTTGTTAAACAAAATAACTTTAAATAAGAAAATCATAGCACCTATTGTTTTGCTGACAATAGCTCTTGCCATAGGAGCTGCAGGGTTCTACCGGACTCAGTAAACGGCTCATGTTTAGAAACGCTCACTTTCCATTTGCCAGCCTTGCCAGCCAGATTATGTGTAACTTCAGAATCCTCTCCTGCTCAATTTGCATACCTATTAATTCTGGCACAGTGATTAATAAACAGAGCATGTACCATTTGCTCTGTATTGCACAATAAATTCATTACTATGTATCTTTATCATCTACTACAGGTAATACTAATTTAAAAAATGTACATTATAAGTTCCTTGACCAGCTATAGCTTATTTGTGGTTATTAAAAGAACAATCAAAACAAAAATTCGAAAGAACCTAAATAAGAAAACGACTCTTCTCAGGCTGTTAGCCAGGTGAATTCTGGAAGAGTTTTCAAGCTTTCCCTGAAGATGAGAGTGATGTTACCTCTTGAAAGCTTGGAAACAATTCCAGAATTCATCTGGCTGACAGCCCGAGAAGAGTTATTTTCATATCGCGCCCAGGAAAGCTTCAAGTCTTGTTTCAACCCAAAATAAGTCTTAAGATTCAATCTGTTTGCCAATAACCTAAATCATGCTTCCTACAATAGTTTAGCTTCGTCACTCATGTGCTACTGCAGACAGGTGTACATTAATACATGCATTTCTTAAGATAAAATCTGTAATAGATGAACTGTAACCTCCTTGACTAAGAATGTCTTGATTCTGTGACAAAAAGCGCAGTACACTTGTAACTAAATTACTGTATTAATGGAAATAGACAGGCCTGTTTAACCTGTTAAATTATGGAGCGTTGGCAAATAAATATACGGCGGAAACCATACAAAATCATTAATTTTGATATCGTGCATAACCAAACTAGCCCATTATAAGCTCAGAAGAACAAGAAGTAAAACGCACTTACAATTTGGGGTCTTTCTTGAAAATTGCCTCAATGTCGCAGAGAATTCTTTCTGCTGCTGGGAATGGATCGTCTTGCATTATTTATCTAATTTCATGTAGACATTGACAGTTACTCATCTCACCACACCTACATTTATTTTCTTCATACGCATTTCACTCGTCTTTTTGTCTTTTTACTCTTTTATTTTTTTCTTCATTCCGTGAAGCGCCTGTAGATACCGTTGTGTTTCAACAGAGCTAGAATCACGTGACTGCACGTGACATTGCTGGCTTTCATTACTTTGCCCGCGCTTTTTGTGTCAGCATCTGTGGTCAGCATTAAAAGACCGAAGCAACTAAAATATAGAATAGATTAAGACAGTGATGGCAGCTCTCTACTAATAGATAATTATTGTGTTGTAATACGTGACCTTAGAATAAAATAATTCTGTCAAAATAAAAACTAATTTTACAGGTGAACGATTTTAAATTGAGATCTCATGAAACTTAAAACTTATAATCAACCCTTTTGACTGTATGCTGTATCGGCGCATGCATATGAATACACAATATGAATAATTCATTGAAAGTATATAATTTTAAACCCGAGATTTGAAGACACAACCAATGTATTTCAAAATTAAATTTTACAACTAATATATACGTAGACCGGCAGCGCCGTGGCCGAGCGGTTAGGCCGTTCACCTACCACCTAGGCGGTCGCAGGGACCCGCATGCGGTATTCGTGTTGGACGACGCGGCGTCCGGGTTCTCCGGTTTCCCCCGCCACTCATTCAACCAATTGTTCCATTATATTTCCCTTCATCGATTTCGCCTGCATTTCATATCCTCTTCCTCATCATACCTGGCGCTTGGCTGACCACTCGCTTCCAGGTCTTCACTCTGTCCGGTCCATAGGTTCCTGTGCTCCCCGACAGGCATCTGACCCTAGACACGAACGAATGAATGAATGAAAAATGTTTATTTGGGCATGTTTACAACATGCCCGGGCTATTTAGGGAAATCCCTCTTCAGCCTAGTGTGGTGTTTGTTTCGTTTACGGGATGGGATTTCCCTCGGCTTAGGTGCTACATTGTGTAGTGTAGTGTGTTGTAATTTGTGTATTTTGTGTATCTGTGTCAGTTCCCGTGTTCCACATCCATGGCTCCATTCATGTGCTTCTGCCCAAAGAAGATCCTAGGTTTTGTTGCTTGTTTTTGTTTTATTTTAATGTTGCTGCTTGGCTCATAGATATTTTTTGTATGTATAGTGTATTTTTGTATGTTAGGGGTTTTCATAAGTGGAGGGCAATTGGGTAAAGAAGAAGATATCGTAGACGAGCTAGGTGACGCTGCAGAAACGTGTGCGATCCGCATTTTGGAAGTTCCAAGTTCGCTTCCCGGTGACCGTCCACTCTGATCCATGGGTTTTACGTGGTTTCCCCGGATCGGTAGGCGAATTCTGGGGTAGTTCCTCTTCTACTACGACCTTCCTGTTCCTCATTTTCTTCATTGTCATCTGTTTTAGAGTTGTAGCAATAGTCGACAGTGTTCGGAGGGTTGCACCTGGGCGACGGAAGTGCGCTCTTGACGTCGGTTGGGACTGCTCTTCAGGACCCGCTTCCGCATGGGTCCCACCAGTTGGAGGACTGCTGGTAGTTTGGAGCTTGTGGGTGGGGTAGGCGGCGTTCGAACTGGAAACATTAGAGACCCCAACCATGCTTGACCCTGTCTTCATCCGGATCTGGTCGCCTTTCAGGTCACTCCCCTCATCCCCCCATCCCTCTCAGAAGTCATGGTAAAGCACAAGGAGCTTGATGGTCTACGTGCGGTGCTCTGCAGGAGCCTCTCCAGTATACATATCTTTACCTTTAACTTATTATGTAGATAGAATAATAGTAGAGGTAGCACTGAGGCTGTAAGTGATCTAAAATTCGAACAGAGAAGGAACATTTGCAAATCAAACAACAAATAAGTCGCAAAAAATAGCGTGAGAGAAAATGTTCATGTTATATAATACATAGAATAGAATTGTTTAGTGGTTCAACTATTATAACAATGAAACTTTATCTTATGCTATAGACGTTATGTATACAGTTCATGTATCCTAGGAAACAATGAAAACGAGTCTTTATTTCACCGTGAAATACTTTGTTCCGTTGTAACGTTATTTATTAAACAAAAAATATATCTATCAAACAAATTGTAGTTTCATTAAATTGATTCCTCTACCTTACTGTAAACATTAATATGATAACAACATAGCTTTCTTGGCATAATCTGAGACTTCTTGGGGAATATACATTTTCATTCATTTAGTGACTTATTTGGTGCAGTTTAAACAACCAGAATTGAAATTGTTTATTCCGGTGGGGTTACATAGCAACGTACCAAACTCTATTCCGGTTGCCTTGCGTACCAACAGTGCAGTCCGTCACGACTAAAATTCAATTCCTCGCAATGACGAATCTAATAATGTTAATATTAATATATTATATATAATATAAATATAATATTAATTAATTATTAATATATAATATATTAATATTAATAAAGCATGTGCTTATTTCAATTAATATTAGGATAAGATAAAACGTATATTACACGTGGCTTATCAGACAATTATTTGCTCGTGAGAAATTAGAATATTCTCTCGCGGTCGTGTACTAAACATTTCATCCACAAATAATAGTCTAAGCCACTTATGATATAAATAACTATTACATCTCACTCGTAAAGAAATGTGTAGCTTTCTATAGCATTGGCATAAATCATAGTCTATAGTTATTTGTAAAGCTACCTGTAAAACAACTTTTCTGGGACTGCTTATGTCCATAGATGCGCCCACAGTTTAAAATTAAGAAATTAATACTAATGCAGTTCTTAAAAAGGTAAACTTCCGCTCCTTCTACAATCTCAATTCATTAATTTCAAAAGATTGTTAGAATACTCCTAGATTTTAATGCTTATTTGGATGTTAAAAAAGCTGATATCAGTAAAATATCGACACCTTCGTAAATTCCTTAAGTAAGTCACTCATCCGCGCGAGAAAATCAGTTGCTAAGGAAGACGGTTCCCTAAAATTAGGTAGAGGTGACTTTGGGAGGGACTGGAGAAACACGGTTTTCCAAACTAATAGTTTCTTTTTCTTCTTCTTCTTCTTTACCTGATTACCCTCCCCTTATGTAGGACATACATCCCCTAGGACTTACAAGCCAGTGCCTAGGATCAGACGCCTGTCGGGGAACAGAGGAAGTGCTATGGACCAAACTGAGTGAAGACCTGGCAGCGGGTGGCCAGCCAGCACCTATACTCCATCCAGCCTTAGATCCACCCCTTGTATCCCTCCACGATAATCTGATATTCATATCATCTGCGACTAACACCAACGCCACTTGCACTCATGCTTCGTGTTTATGATGCAACAGAGCGATATTTATATTCTCTCAAGCTTCCACGGCCATCGTTTAAAATATCTTGGCTATCCGGTTGTTGCCGCGTCAAATTATAATTTCACCTGCCTGCCGGTATATAAGTTGACAAGCTGCTACATAGCGGCGCAGTTTGCCTGTGATAACGACCACGACAAGATGGTCGAAACGTCGGCATTTTATAATTTGACGCGGCAACAACCGGATAGCCAAGATATTTTTAGAGCGATATTTACTCGGAAGTTTTAAGAATAGCACTGTTATCGCGTTACATTCATGTAGTTTTTACCATGGTTATCGTACATCTTGAAAACTCACTGATAATTGCCAATATTTAAGGTACTATATTTATTGGTGTGCTTCGATTTCCGGCGTATCGCGGGTTAGTTGTTGACGGCTTGTGTTTACATCGGGTGCGGATCTAAGGGTGGAGCGATTATAGTATGATAGTGAGGAAGAGGATGATATGAAATTCAGGAGAAATCGATGGACGGAAATGTGATGATGGAGCAGTGTGGTGGAATGAGTGGCGGGGAAAACTAGAGAACCCGGAGAAAACCCGCCCAGACGCCGCCTCGTCCACAACGAACACCACTTGCGGGTCCCTGGGATCGAACTCGCGCCGCCTAGGTGGTAGGTAAATGGTGTAAGCGCTCGGTCACGGCGCCGCCATAAATTAATAGCAAAGGTTCCAAATAAGTCTATAATTTTCAGTCACAAGACTGGAACAATTAAAGAGATCACGACAGCAATAGTATAGGTAGGAGTTGTCAGACGGGGAAGCCCCTAAGTGAAACACAGTATCGCACATAGGCCTCAGCGGGCCCTCTGTTCTTCCAACGTGACCCTAGGGCAACCAGATCCTGATGTGCGCTAGCAAGGGCGTGGTTCCTGACATGACAAAAACCCTGAAGCAAACTTTGCTGTAGTCACCTGCAATCTAGGGGGTCCTGGGAGTAGACGAGACACTCCCAGGAAGAAAGAGAGCCCCAGCAGTCCCGTCCAGTGGCAAGGTTATTCTTTCCATAACGAAAATTCAAGAGTCCTACCAAAACATACCAATCAGTTCCTATATCCTGAAACGTCATGGGTAAAAAATAACGGACAGGAAATACGCGGTAGAATGGCAACGACCACAGCATTCGCCTACCGATTGCGGGGAATCCACAAGAAATATGGTGAAAGTGGGCGGCCGGATGGGAACCGTACCCGTACCTTCCAGAATGTGAGACACGTTACCGCGGAGCCTACTTGCCCGATATAATTATATAATATGATAAGCTCCTGTTTCTCCGAAAAGTAAATTCCTTCTGATGAAATATGAAAATAGTTCTGTTATTGGGGCTCATTTATACACTTCCGTAGTCGTTAGATCCCGGATTCCTGGAAGAGAGGTCTGCATTTCAAACCTTACCAGGACCGTCTTCCCCAACTGACGTTTTCTCAGGTTACCCTCAGTTGTCATAAATGGCAAATGCCTAGGAGGTTTTACCTTAAACTTGAGACTGCAAAATTTCCTTTGCAATTTTCCTTTCCCAATGATTATCTCATCTCATTTCGTGCATCAACAACACTGCCCACTGCCTGTGCTGCCGTGTGCAGTAATAACGGATATTGAACACCACCAACAAGATAATTAAAATAAATAAATAATAGAAAGAAAGAAGAAAGGAAAGAAAGAAGAAAGGAAAGAAAGCAAGAAAGAAAGAAGAAAAGAAAGAAAGAACGAAAGAAAGAACGAAAGAAAGAAACAAACAAAGAAGAAAAGAAAGAAAGAGAAAGAAAGAGAAAGAAAGAGAAAGAAGGAAAGAAAGATGGAAAGGAAGGAGGCAGGGAGGGAGGGAGGAAGGGAGGGAGGGAGGAAGGAAGGAAGGGAGGGAGGAGGGAGGGAGGAGGGAGGGAGGGATGGAGGGAGGGAGGGAGGGAGGAAGGAAGGAAGAAAGGAGGGAAGGAGGGAGGGAGGAAGGAAGGAAGGCGGGAAGAAGGGAGGGAAGGAGGGAGGGAAGGAGGGAGGGAGGGAAGGTGGGAAGGAGGGAGGGAAGGAGGGAGGGAAGGAGGGAGGGAGGGAAGGAGGGTAGGAGGGAAGGAGGGAAGGAAGGAATGAGGGAAGGAAGGAAGGAAGGAAGGAAGGAAGGAAGGAAGGAAAGGAAGGAAGGAAGGAAGGAAAGAAAGAAATGTACATACGTAATTTATCAGAACTGTAGACGCAGCCAATCTAATTTACTTGCTCTACTGCGTATGGTAAATAGGAAAAGTATTATATTACACTCAAAAGTTCGATATCGAGATTTCACGGAAATTCTCGTATGTTTTGAACCATCCCGAAAAAAATTAGAAAGAATTCCGAGCGCGCGCCACGCGTGTACGTGTGTTTGCGTGCGCCTGTAAACAGCATAACTCAAAAACGAAAAATCTATTAAAAATCAAACTTGTAATTTAAGTTCACTTCCAAGAATGCGACCGGAAGATTTTCAGAAAATCTTCCCACTGCAGAATACACTTTGCATGAACATCTTTAAGAAATGTAGATTTTCTCAAAAATGGCTCCAACGATTTTGATTAAAATACCATATGTTTAAGATATTTTCAGGACAAATGAAAACTACGTGTATCTTGATCGCATTAGGGAGATCCCGGGTTCAATCCCCGTCTCTTTTTTCTTTTATTAACGTCCTCCAACATAGTTGGTCGAACGGTGAATGGACGAAATGAGTGAAATGATGCTGAAATGAGCCCGAGGTCCATAGAGCTTTAAGTCATCCGACATTCGTCTTCTCAGGATAAGGAAATCCTTATCCGAAGGACTCGCCCTAAGCGAGATTCGAACTCGCGACCTCTTGGACGTGAGGCAGACACGCTACCACCACGCTACAGACCACTCTGAGTTTGGTTTTTCGGTGATTTTCCCTTGTCACCAGGCGAGTAATGGGATGGATTCTCTTCTCCACGGATTTCTTTCCCTTTCTTTCTCATTTCCATATCTTGTTATCTTTCACGTTTAGTTGGCAGCGCGGTACATTCCGGCGAATGCGGACAGATAGCACAGATGCTTGTGTTCTGGAAACCCTCCTTCCCTGGTGCCTCCTGGAAGTTGCTGCTCTCTGGGCTTCGCTGGCTCCGGTCTCAGTTTCCTTATCCCTTCTACCTGGGGGAGCGGTAACCTGCAATAGATCCATGTTGGGGGTCGTGGAGGGTCCAAGTGTCCCCCTTGTGTTCCTACACACATCTTGAATTTTCTGAGAATAACCTCTGAAGTTTTCTTCATTTTGAATGACTTTTGCATAACTGATAAACCATAGGAGATAATAGATATCTTACCACAGAAAAAAAAATGTAGATCTCGTTAAAGCACATAATTTATGTCAGATGCATTTTGTTGTGGAGTTAACCATTTTCGAGATATTCTTTGTTAATGGCTTGAATTTTCGAATATTTATATCCACTTTTCTCAAATAGCAAGTCGTTATCCGTTTTTCTTTATGTCCTGGCCATACAAAGAGAATTAAATTTCAAAGCCATTGCATAGGAACCAGCTCCTAAATGACTTGACTATGGCTGAAAGTCTATTGTATTCGCTTATTCTCCTTGAATTTACAATGAAATATGTAATAAGATAATTTTTGCAAATGATTATCTCGATTATCATGAAGTATATAGAGGAATAAGAGGAATAACGCCACAACATTGACACCGTCTACAAGCCCACTAAACAGATTTGTAACATACTCCGTTCCGCCAAAGACCCCAGGGATCCTCTATCCACCGCAGGAGTATATAGAATACCTTGTTCGTGTGGCAAGGTGTACATCGGAACCACACAACGTAGTATAAAAACCCGCATTGAAGAACACAGAAGAAATTGTCGCTTGGGTCAAACTGAAAAATCAGCAATTGCTGAACATGCCAACTCGAAGAAGGGGAACACATCATCCAATATGGTAACACAGATATTCTGGCATCTACATCCCACTACTATTCTCGCTTATTCCGTGAAGCCATTGAAATACACAAGCACAAAAATATATCAATCGCAAAGAAGAAGGACTTAAACTCAACAGAATATGGCAAACAGCGTTAAGAAAAACAAAAATCCAGAACCCCTCGTAGTACTCCACTGGTACAAGTCCAGCCCACTGGCCACCCGGACCTATCACAACGTACTTCCCCTCCAGCCGCCGACATAAATACCGCACCTCTGGTGGTGACCAGCACACATCATCCCTATCCTCCTGTATGCCTGCGAAATCTGGGGCATGGCTGCAGACACCCACCTCCTGCGTCTGCAACGTATACAGAATAGAGGTCTTCGTGTAATCTATTCTGTATACCGCAGATTCCCCACGAGACTACTGCACGAAGCCTCGTCCCTCCCATACGTGGAGGACGAAATTAGGCGCCGGGCAACTAAATTCTACGACCAGTTTCCACAACATCGGAGCGCCCTGGTTAGGTCTCTTGGGGACTATATCCCTAGAGAACGCACGCTTGTGCGACACCGGGTTCCCCGCATGGCTTGCGGGCACCCCCGGTAACACAGGAGCTTCCCCATCAACAGCGTAAGCTGAACTCCTGACAGTCCTTCCAAGAGCAGTTTGGAAGTCCAAAACATTTCGCCAAATATCCATATTTGGACCACCCATCAGCAGTGCCCAACGGCAGTTGCATGCTGAAAGTAACATCCGACGAGGAGCATAAAAATGCTACCTCCCAACAATCCTCAATCCTCATTCTTCACCAGCCATCCTATAACTTCCTAATCCCGTCATGCAGTGGTTAAGCCCTACAAGGGCAGGTACACGGATGACACACCTCGGGCTGTTCTCAGCCTGCCATCTGGTAGTCTAGTCTGACCAGCACAGTCGGTGCTGAGATCTCCACTAGGAAACTTCGACCTCGCCGCCACTGAAGATGTCTGCCGTAGTCGCAGACGAAACGTTTGGGAAGAAGAAGGAACCCAATAGACCACGGCCCACAAGCCCGGTTAATATTATTGCATCTAGTATTGACACCGGCCGTGAAAGCCTTAGAACTTTGAAGAGGAATAAGTGTTTGTAAGAATAATTTGCACAAGAGCAAAGATAGACATGTGAGTGGAACACATCAAATCTTTTATTACGGCAAATACTAACAGCACACAGCGATTCATTGATTTAAAATAAGTATATGATACATAAAAATACCCAAATTAAAATACAAATTTCACGGTACATCATCAAACGCGTTAGCTCAAATTTCGGTCTTAGCGTTTCTTAATGCATACCTACATCTATATCGTTTTAGGACCCTACTGACGAAGCAAAGATATGTAATTTTGATATAAGAAAGTTTAAAGGTTGCCGACAAAGTAACGGTAGAGTGACATCTGATGGCGCTCCCATGAACGTACTAATTATCTATTATACGAATCAGGTAATTGAGGAAATTTAAATACCTACAGGGACAAATCTAATCGATCAAGGTTGACTACTAGGAAATCATAGGGCGTTACATGAACTTGCAAAGAAACTTATAACATCTAATATTCATAAAACATCAACACGCAAAGCAAGAAAATTTAAGGAGAATATTTGCTTCTACTATTGAGAATTTTCATTGATATTGGAATCTTCATTTCCGTATATATTGTTTTAAATACGTAACATCGTATTTAGCAATAGTTTGGTGCTTTAAGAACTCACTTTTCTCAAAATTATATTCATACTCCAGCTTTATCACATAACGCTAGGGGGTCAAAAACTTAGGGAGTGCTTTCTGTAATTTTGAAGTCATTTAATAAAAGTTTGTATACATCTATCGTATTACAGCGATAACTGATACGCAAAATTTCAATTTAATATTACTGCTCGTACTTTGCAAGATATAACATATTTTATCAAATGTATACTATACATTGACAGAAGTTCTAAGACTTTGCAACATAACAAGGAAGAGCAATAGAACAAAAGTTCTATCTTAGTTTATTATTATTATTATTATTATTATTATTATTATTATTATTATTATTATTATTATTATTATTATTATTATTATTATTATTATTATTATTATTATTATTATTATTATTATTATTATTATTATTATTATTATTATTATTATTATTATTATTATTATTATTATTATTATTATTATTATTATTATTATTATTATTATTATTATTATTATTATTATTATTATTATTATTATTATTATTATTATTATTATTATTATTATTATTATTATTATTATTATTATTATTATTATTATTATTATTATTATTATTATTATTATTATTATTATTATTATTATTATTATTATTATTATTATTATTATTATTATTATTATTATTATTATTATTATTATTATTATTATTATTATTATTATTATTATTATTATTATTATTATTATTATTATTATTATTATTATTATTATTATTATTATTATTATTATTATTATTATTATTATTATTATTATTATTATTATTATTATTATTATTATTATTATTATTATTATTATTATTATTATTATTATTATTATTATTATTATTATTATTATTATTATTATTATTATTATTATTATTATTATTATTATTATTATTATTATTATTATTATTATTATTATTATTATTATTATTATTATTATTATTATTATTATTATTATTATTATTATTATTATTATTATTATTATTATTATTATTATTATTATTATTATTATTATTATTATTATTATTATTATTATTATTATTATTATTATTATTATTATTATTATTATTATTATTATTATTATTATTATTTTGGCCTACTTCTATAATTACCACGTTAATTTGAAACTGTACACGCGTTTTTTTGTTTTATTTTTTCTTTTCATCTTTACTTTTCTACTAGTAAGTAAAGGAAGTATTGCATTCCAACCAAAAGTTTGATGCCGAGGTCTCACCGGAAATTTATGTATGTTTTGAGGCCCCCTGAATCCAAAAAGAAACAAAGAAAAACAACGCAGTTTTAGAAAAAGGTCCGTGAGTGTATGTGTATGAGTGTGTGTGTATGTGTGTATGTGTGTGTGTGTGTGTGTGTGTGTGTGTGTGTGTGTGTGTGTGTGTGTGTGTGTGTGTGTGTGTGTGTGTGTGTCAGTCTGTGGACAGCATAACTCAAAAACGAAACGTTGGTTAAAAACCAAGTTGGTATTTAAGTTTAATGTCTTTCAAGGATGCGACACAAGATTTTGAAGAAAATTGCTCTACCCTAAACTATTCTTTACATGGAAAATTTTTCGAAAATAGCTCTAACAATTTTGATTATAATGCAAACTGGTGCCATGTTTAGTGTGTAGAGACCGGAAACGATGGATACTGCGTGTGTCACAAATAGGGCTAGAACATTTATGACCTAAAATCACCATAATATGCACAAAAAATATGCTGTTATGACCAAACATTTACCCAAATATGCACAATAGCATAATAAATATGACCTAGCAATATCAAAATGAGGTAAAATTTCTATTGTAAAGTAAATTAGTAAGTTAGTTTTGATAATGAACTATTTGAGAATAAAATGCACATGAGAGGCAAGCTAAACTATGCAATCTGACATTCCAGTATGATTTTTATTAGCATTATAGGAACACAGTTAACCTACGTGCTTTCTACATCCTCATTCTACTTCATATAAGCTCTGAGTTGAAATACACAATGAATATCTTCTGCAAATTTTCAAATAAAAAATATTTCCTATTGCCAGCCAACAAAGACTTGTACTTCAAAAAGCTCCTTTCTACTTCAGCTGACATAAGAGGAGCATATTTAAAATGAACAATAGCATTTGAATCTAAATCTGAATGATTAAGAGAACTTTTCACCCAACAATATCATTGAAATGGAACCTTGATGATACCCACCTTTTCCATTTTCTTTTACACTTCTTTTCCCCTTTACCACAAACACCCCTAATTTGCTCACAACTTTTCTCAATTGTTCTATCTGCTTCACTAGTGGCACTTCTGATTCCTCCAAAACAGTTATGACAGCAGGAATAAATCCAAAATTTGATTTTATGTTTGAAAGTTTGCCTGAAATTTCACCATTAGACATTAATTCTTGGGTTAGTCCAATTGAAGTAGCTTCACTGCTATCGAATGAATGATGCTTTTCACAACGTTGAGGTTCTGGCAGTAATAGTTGCAGGCATCAATCCAGGACCCCCATCTTGTCAAAATGGGAGATGGTGGCAAGGGAATTTCTGGAGCTAACAACTTATATGCTGCAACACGTGAAAGGGCTTTCAACAATACCTTTTTGACACACTCAATAAATTTGTCAATGTCACTGAATTTACTACGAATTGCCTCTGCAACTCGGCGCAAGGCGTGAGCTAGTCACATGCACCATTTTACTGTACAATGCTTTTAGAGAATCGGCAGCTTTCACCATATAAGCCAGGCATGTCAAACATCGCTTCGAGGGTGTGAAGAGAGGGGTCTACCCCTCCGTAACTGCAGTAGCACGCGCTAGTAGAACCGGTTTTCGCTTTGTTTTTCCCGTTTTCCGATTTGATCATCACGGAGGGAGGGAAAATAGGGGAAAATTTTTCACGCCTATTGAGTGCTGTTTGACACCCCTGATATAAGGTGTAGCATCGTTACATTGTCATGCCTAACACCTTCGGGCCTATGGCACCCATAGGTCTGTCGAACAACTTAGAAATGGCGGGGAAAAAATTACTTTTTCTATATGTTCACAGTTTATTAGAAATTTTTTACCTGGACCATCTTCTTCCAAAGTTCCCACAATGACATTTGCAATATATCTTCCCATAGAGTCTGTGGTCTCATCAATTGATACCCAAATTTTTTATTTACAAGCTGTTGTCTGATTTGTTGTATTGTTTTTTCGTAGCTTCGGCTGACAAAGTTATTTCTTAATGTGGAAGAATCAGGAAGAGATTTGCCTGTGTATTTTTCTAAGAATCCACGAAATTTTGGATGGTTTAGTTTACTTAAGGGAATATCAGCAGAAAGGAAAGCTGTACAAAGTTCTTCGCAGAATGGTGAATAAGACTGGCGGGATTACCCTAGGAGCATTTGCTGCAGTGCTTTCCATCTTCAGTGTACTCCACGTTTGTGTTAAGCTGTTGCCACATGCTGCTGAACGTTAAATGACTTCTCCGCATTGATTCTTACGTCGCACAGTTTACAATACAGTACTTTACCGTCACTTGAAAATACTTCCTCCCCCATATTGAGATAGGTACAAACTTTTTTAGTTTTAATTTAACATTTTGCTTCACTATAGGCATTTTTTCTGAACTGTACTGCACACGCTTACGGCTTCAATAAGACTGTTGTTGTTGTAGTTGTAGTGTTTAACGCCCGCTTTTACTACTACGGCACCGCAGGCGGTGACACTGATGATACATGGAATGAAGATGGAGCACTGGTGGAATGAGATGGCGGGGGAAACCGGAGCACCCGGAGAAAACCCGCCCTGACGCCGCTTCGTCCACCACGAATACCACATGCGGGTCCCTGGGATCGAACCCGGGCCGCCTAGGTGGTAGGCGAGCGCGCTAACCGCTCGGCCACGGCGCCGCCTCAATAAGACTGAATAACACAATGAGTGAATTAGATACTTGTCTGCACACCAGGATCCAGAATGACTTAATTAGCTATCTGCTCAATAGATAGTAACAATAGATTACACAAACTCACTGATGCGTAAGGATGGAGTCCATATTGTGACCTTGGTTGGGTGTAAAAGTAAAGTAGACAGATGTAGTCGAGATAAAGAAGCACTTTTATTTCCGTAACAGTAACTTTTTACACTCGTTGCAACAGCAAGAAAGTCTTTTCCGACTCTCCAACAGCACGGCTCCAAATTCGTAACACAAATAACTGTCCCTTCTCCGTCGGCACGACTCCTCAACGCTTCGCATACGTCTCTTCTTTCCCTCGGCACGACTACTCAACGCTTCACACACGTCTGTCCGTCCCGTCGGCACGACTACTCAACGCTTCACATACGTCTCACTGCCTCTTCTGTCGCACTTTACCGCTATTTATATCTCCCAGGCACTATTCTGGAAAGTTCAGTTATTGCGGTGAAATACAAAGCAGAAGATTCTCGAAGTCTATCCTTTTCTCTCTTTCGGCAAGCGCCCCAACAATGCGGCCATTCTCTGTCTCTTTCCTTCGGCTCCTTTGCGGTAATGCCGACAATAATGCGATGGGTGACACTGCTGTTGTCGGCAATTAGATGCGGCGGGCGCGGTGACAATATTGTGGATTCATAGGAAACAGGGAAGAAAGGTAGATAGTTGCCATTTTCCAGGAAACAAAATGAGGTACGCAATTCTGAGAAATGTAAGACGGAAGAAATAAATTGCATGAGAAGGTTCTTTTCTTCTTGAAAAATTGAAAATATTACTAACATGACCATTTACTTATTAAAATATGCTCTATAAGAGAGAAATGGCCATATATGCAAAAATATGACAACCAATTAGGTTAATTCATTTCGTTGTTTCATAAGAAGCATTTACATCTATTTAAGGAGCATGTCAGTCCTACCAAAAATATATGCCCTATCATAAAAATGCTAGCCCTAGTCATAAATGTATAATAATGACTAAAACATGCTTCAACAATTATTTTTTCTATTCTTGTATCTTACTTCAGGGTAATGAATTTTCAGTTTATTTAAAATGAATGTTCAGTGCTTCTGTTAAAAAAATTGTGGTTCTGGAATATTTATTGTCTTAATTTTGAAAAATGTCCTTAAGGTGTCCGTTTGTCCCGCCCTTTCCCCACGAGTGTGTTTTAGGTAGTGTTCAAACAATAAGATTATTGTTATTACTGGCTGTGAATAGAGACATTGACATGTAGATGAACATAAGTTATCTTTTTGTCGCAGGATAAACGTGCCACATTGTTCAAATCATTGTTTTAAAGATCATCAATCACTTCTTTGGCTAAATTTTTTTCAAAGCCAGCTGAAGATATATCAGTACCAAATGGAAATAGAAAAAGAAAACATTTTGACATCTGAAGTCCTTGCTCGGGCATAAAATTATACATACGCAGGCGGGCGAGCTTAGAAAGTTCCAATCTCTAGTGTTTTCGATTATGGCAGAGTTGAAAGATATGGTCATCTTTGGAGAAAGTAGGTAGGGTAGGACAGAGCTGGGCCACTTTTTTATGCGCAAGATGGCCGCCACGCGTAATCTAAGGATTACTAGGTAAGGTGGTAGGGGAAGCAGGACGTTGTAGGTGTTTGAAGGAATCTCTAGGGATAACTTTTGAAGCCTATAGCAGTGTATGTATGTTTGTGAGCATTCATGGTAGTTGAATATGCCGTTCACTATATCGATGTATGTCTCCTAACACAGGAGCTTTCTATCTTGATTGAATATATTACCCCAACATAATGTTACCTCGCCCCACATAGCCACGCTAACCAAACCTACCCTAGCCTAAGCCTCCATACTTCTACTCGTTTAACCTAACCTAATCTAACCTGGCCTAGCCTAACCTAAGGTAGATCCTCCTATTATTATTTATTCTATTCTACTAACATGATACGTTTCTAGACATTCATTCTGTCCTCTTATCATCTATCCTATTCCCTCCTCTGCTTATCTATTCTATCCTGTCATACGCTACCCTGATCTCCCTCTAGGAATTTCATAAACATTTTGATACTATTTTGAGTCCTCTGATAGATCTTTTTAAGCACTTTTAGCATATTCTTGATGCTTTTACAACATATTTAAGAATTTTTCAGACAATTTTCAGAATTATTCAGTCATTTTCATACATTTTTAAGACGTTTCGCCCCATTTTGCTACAATTTTGCACCCTCTGTTAGATCTTTTAGACGCTTTTAGTATATTCAGGGCGCTTTTACAACATATTTAACATCTTTTCAGACAATTTTCAGAGTTATTCAGTCATTTTCATTCATTTTTAAGACGTTTCCACCCATTTTGTTGCAATTTTTCACCCTCTGCTAGATCTTTTAGACGCTTTTGGTATATTCAGGACGCTTTTACAACATATTTAACAACTTTTCAAGCAATTTCGAGGATTATTTAGAAGTCATATTATATATTTTCAGCGTGTATTGAGACCCGTTTAGACTCGTTGATAGATATTTCAGCCTGTTTCCAGATATTCTGAAGACTTTTACGTCCAGTTTAAACATTTTTCGGAGTATTTTAGACGAATTTGACATTATTTAAGGCAATCCGAGAGTTATTCTGGACGCCCCTGTCCATTATTGTTTGCTTTAAGCACTTTGAAGGGTAATGGAAGATAATTTTCACGATATTAGGAATACTGAACCGTCTATTTCAAGGCTGTTAGACGTATCTCTACCAGTTAAATATCGTTTCAGTCATTTTAGAGACATTTTAAGCACTATAGGGATATTTTAGACTTTGTCACCAACATTTTGATTGGTTTTCAGAATCCTTTGAAACACTTTTATAGGCGTTAGACGCTTTTAATAGTATTTTTCGAGCGCTAATTAAGACATTTCAGCTCCTTCACAGTTATTTCGAGGATTTTCAGGGCATCTTAAACTCGTGAGAAGCATTTTTTTCGCCAGTTTGAAGATGTTTTAAGGCACTGAAGCAGGTATTTTTGAAGTTGCTAGGGGTATTTTACTAAGCTTTCTTCAGTAATCGCTTTGTTTTATAGTAGTTGAAGAGCAGTCTAACCTATTCAGTCATTTATTGCATTTCATCATCATTATCAATTACTCTATCTTATAGTCCATCTAACCTATCCTAACCTAACCTGACCTAATGAGGAAATAGGAATGTTAAGGCAAGCAATGAAATAAAACAAGAATAATCGCAATGAGATAATTTTATTTAATTTATAAGGATACATACACTAGCATTAACATTTAGAAAACAAGTATACACTGCTGAAAGACGATAGCGCCCTCCTCAGTTCTTCTTATTATTCACATTATCATTCTTCTCTCTGGGTTAGATAAGCCATTGGCGCGCGAAGTTCATAGTTCAACAATCTTCATTTTTTTTCTACAGACAAGCTTTAAGTATCCATGTCTAGGCACTATTCTCGACACTGTAATGTCCATACGCATACGTCGATATTCCATCCTCTTCAATCACTCTCTTGTCATCGTGAGGTGATAAGGCTATTTTATTAGCTTCAACCGTAGAAATATTATGATGTCGGGATAGGATTAAATTCATAGGAGTTCTAACAATTTTCAAAGTTTTAAGGCACTCTACATAGCTATTGAAGTTGATGTATTGCTTAATGGCGCTACGTTTTATACCTTTAACTTTTTTTATCACAGAACCATCAATATCGATAGCATACATTTTGGGCCTAAGACCAACGAACCGATGAATGATTTTTCCACAGGCTTCATCTTTAAACTTTCCCAACACTTTTTTGTTTTGTGTAGAATAGCATATATGGCTAGCAGGGTAATCAGATGTATCCAGATGTTCAAGCATGTGTAATTTATCCTGGTATATATCAGCTGTAGTCACTCGATGGACGAAAGAATCTGTATCTGTATACAACAGTTTAAGATTTTCAGCTCCATAATATGGAAGTAACACATCGTATTGATACGAATACATTAGCGTCTTGGAGATGTCTAGTACACTCATACCAATGTATATAGGCTTGTTGAACACTATTTTACGAGAAGCCATATGTACAGCAGCAAGATTAGGTCCATATATGGTTCGATCAATGAATGTAGGTTTGGCTATGAGTTTTTCTAACGTTTTGCTGTTTGTCACAAGCCGTATATCCATGCGATTACGAATATTTTCCATAGTTTTTCCAAACATAGCATTATTGAATAGTTTATAAAGGTCCTTCTCAAAATCATTTCTAGCTTGTTGTCGCAGTCGGTTATTAAACTCGACGTAAGGTTTTAGCCAACACGACTGATGAAACTGAAGTGCTCGATGAATCTTTGTTAATAGTAGACCGTGACTAAGAGCTTGTTTCAAGGCCATATAGTGTACCACATACTTCTTTCGGCACCCAAGATGAGCAATTAACTTCTCTGAAGACGATTTCCCCGGTTTCAGACTCTCAGGCAGGAAGGGCAAATCATTATGAAGATCGTGGAGCTCGACAGGATATTCGACATCGACTTCTAAGATGTATCCAAGGGGGTCATCTTCCTTCAATAAATCCAGGTCTATGTCTTCAGGAGAAACCCATTTAAACCCTCCATAAGGAAGGGCCTTACACATAGCCCAGCCATATTCGTTGTTTGCATCTTCGTATGTAATAAACTGGGAAGGTTTACGAGGATCATACTGTTCCATATATATATTATTAGCTTCAGCATACCGATGAGAAACCTGGCATAACCCTCCTCTTATACCAGATTCAACCATGAGCAGCTGATCGTAGTCCAGCAGCAATTGCAGCTCAATTCCTGTGTACAGTAGCATAGCATCCCACGTAAGTCCTGGAGAAGTGAAATAATGCGCAGGATCCACTTTGTGTGTTTTCAGAGTTTGGTCTCTGAACGTTTCAAAGACATCCGCTAGGAGAAGAACATCAGAGGTTAAGTAAATATCACTGTATTCACCTAAGTTTCTCACATTAAACTGGTTCCATACATTTCTAGCATGCTCATAGTCATCGCCGGTAATTTCTTCTTCATTTAATTTATTGTAGAATGCTTCCCTTGGAGGTAGATGAGCATCATTCAAAACGTCCCATGATGTGAGGTAATCGTAGGGGAACACTCCCTTACGAGTCATCAAGCCAATCTTCTCTTCTCCAAAGTACTTCTCTGTTTCGGGATGCGTCGTGAGGTTTTTCACTAACTTGTCCAAGCTTGTACTCAGGAAACGGAAGGTATCCACAAACCTGAGTTTAATATCTCCAACATATTTTGAGAATGAGATATAGCTTTCTTCAGAGCTTGGTATTACCTCCACTCTTTCGCTTGTGCATCCTAACTCCTTAACAATGAAATGAGAGTCATACCCACTCAGATTATGCATGAAGACAGGTATATAATTAGGTGTTTTACAAGCCAGGTTACATTTATTATGTAAAGATGCTCTATACATCCCGGAAACATGATCGTGATCGCGAACCTTCCAATTATCTTCTGTAAATTCATGCCCGCACAGGTAGCATATTGTAGAAGCATCGAACGATTCTTGTTCTTCAGCTGTAAGTTTCAGAGGCTTAGCAGATTTATATAAGTCACCTATTTTCTTCGCAAGGGAAGTTAGATACCCTATGAACTTCTCAGCAGCATCATGACCTCGATACACGTAGGGGTGTGTAGGAAGATCGGTTTCTACTTTGTCAACGCTGGATGATGGTTTGACGTAAACAGCAAAGCTCATTGGAGAATGACTTTGATAGGGAGTTGTATAGGACGTTTCAGGATTAGAAGCGCAGGTATGGTAAGGAGTGAGAATGCTCTCAAAATCAGCATAGATGACATATGGCAGTTTCAGCATTCTTTCCACGTTTTTGAATCTGACGATAGAGTTTTCCTTTGTAGGCATAACGCATCTAGCAATAGCATGTTGCATGCACATTTCTCTATGCTCCTCCAATTTTTTCATTCCGCTTAGTCCATATCGGTCATCAAAATGGCTGAAGCAACGTTTACACGTATATATTTTTCCATCATGTTTAGTTTTCTGCTGACGAATAAGTCTCTCAAAATCCTTTATATACACATAGTGATGTCTGGCAGTAGCATCACTTAACAGAAGGAGATCGCGATGATCATCTAATTCTTCATCAATCACCTTTATCGGAAACACTTCATGTTTTTCATCCAGTCCAAACACATTTATGGTCATATTGTTGAGCTTTTCAAATTTAGAGATTTCACCCAAGCTCGTAGGAAATGAGACGCATGAGAAATCGTATTTTTCTTGGAGATCCTTATACTTGCTAACACGCTGAGGTTTATTTCGAATGAACTTAGCAAGAACAGCGTACATAAAGCATTTCTCATCGCTGTAGTTCTGAGGGTTTATACAGGCTTTTCTCGCTTCCACAGATGCAGGTAGAGGAATATAGCTGCTCCCGCGAAGGGCATTGTACTTGTTAATTCGGAGTCGAACTCCATCAACTGATAGCAAGGCCCAGTTGCTTCCTTTGAGCGTACTTTCTTCCATTTCAACACGAAGCTTCTCGAATTTTTTTTCCAAGATGGCGTTCATATCAGTTTCTAAAAACACAGGTTGGTTACGTGTTTTAAATGTTCTGTCACATGTCTCTCCATGAAAATTCACAAATTGACACTCGACCATGATGTTAATTTTCACACTTTTATGTATCGACAGTTCTTTCTTTATAGCTTGAATTATACGATGTTTTGACTCCTGTAGGTAAGTTTTCATATCCTTGAAGGTGTCACAACGTATATAATATGATTTGAGTCGTCCTTCAAATGATGTTTCATACTCGATCATATCACACTCATCAGTCATTGTCAATAGATGATGCTTGCTAGGTTCAAACTTGATTTTCTTGCGAGATACAGTTTTTTCACATCTTTCTTCATGTACGTCTCTTCTATGCTCAGTATTGCAAACATCACCACAATGTTTACACCTGTAGACTCGACCGCATACCAACTCATGTCTCTTCTTATCATAGTTGCGTAGAAAACGCTTATCACATTTGCTACAGCTATAGTCTGGCATAGCATTCAGAACCGATTCCATCACTCCACCATTCCACATCTTTATAATATGTAGTGCGACACTTGTAAATTATATAAGTCAATAAATGCTTATAGCACTTTCCACTGACTCGCCTTGATAACTTGTCAAAGCTATTGAACGGTAATCTCACTAGGAGAAGCTGATGTGCTCGACTCGAAGGTTAATTACTGAATAACTATGTAAGCTCAAGCAAACCCCACTTATTCCACTAGCACGTACCTTATAAATGACTACGCGATTCAAGATTAAGCTTGTATTTTTAAAATATATATCATTAAACTACGTGAGTCAAGATTAACTTGTTTCATTTTTATTTGCCAGTTCAACGTTAACATGCATTTCCCCTCATTTTTAAAGTTTAAACAAGGTAAATTACATATCACCCATTATATTTATACAAATAAATGTATATAATTTTATATACTTTAATGCCAAACACACACATACTCACACCCTCACACACACTCTCCCACACACACACACACACACACACATACACACAAACACATACACACACATACACACACCCCAACCCACACATACATGCACAAGCACACATACACACATGCACGCAAACACACACATGCACGCAAACACACACATGCATACACATACACGCACACCCACACACATACATGCACACATACGCACACAGACATACATGCACATACACACCAGCAAACACGCACACATACACACGTCCGTAAACACACACATACATGCACAAACACATACACACACTCTCCCACACACATACACACAAAAACATACACACACCCCAACCCACACACACCCCAACCCACACACACACACATACACACTCTCTCCCACACACATACACACAAAAACATACACACACCCCAACCCACACATACACACGCTCGTAAACACACACATACATGCATAAACACATACACGCACTCCCACACACACATACACACAAAAAACATACACACACTCCAACCCACACACACATACACACATGCACACACGCACACATCCGCAAACACACACGCAAACACCCACATTCACATACGCACAAATATGCATAGCACACGCACATACACACATGCACACAAACACACACACATACACCTACACGCACTCACACATGCACAAACACATACACACTCTCCCACACACACACACACAGCCACACACACACACATGCACCCAAACACACACGCGCATGTACATACACTCACGCTCACACGCACACTCATACACATACATGCACACAGGCAAACACGCACACATGCAAACACACACACGCATAAAGATGCATAGCACACACATACACAAACAGACACACACGCACGCTCACACACACGCAAACACACTCAGGCACACACGCACAAAGATGTATAGCACACCCACAGACACATACACACCCACGCCCGCAAACACGCACACACACGCCCGTAAACACACACACATACACATACACAAACATGCACGCACACACACACGCACACACATACACGCACACACGCACACATGGACCTTGTTTCTAAAAATAATTTTTAGGGATTCAGGGGGTCTCAAAACATATATTTCGGGTGAAATCTCGACATCGATTTTTTGGGCGGAATACAATACTTTCCCTACTTACAATTCGTAATAGAGAAATCGTTTGTCTCATATAAATGTCTTTATTAGAAAGAACATGAAAAGTTTCGAGAACACAAAAATGCATTTTAAATTCTCACAAGTATATAAATTAATTCAATAATACTTTTTCCATACGTTTATCACAGTCAGTTTCAGCAATATTAACACGATAAGTTTTACCACGTACAGGATTCGTTCCGCAAACCTATGGACAAAGTAAAACACATTGTAATAACTCATACATAGAGAAAACGGGTTTTTTTTCCACATTCCAAGAAGTTATTTGGCGTAAGATAAACTCATTTAAAGATGTGTTCCTTAACCCACTCTTGCATTAAATGGAGTAGAGAGAAGAGGAGCTTTCACCACCAATTAGCATAAATATCCCATTAATCAAATCCTGTCACGCCCCCCCCCCCTCCCCCCCTCCCCCTCCCCCTCCCCCCCTCACCCCTCCACCCCCACATGTGGGGAATTTCCAAAAAGGTTTGAGCTTTCTGCCCCACTTAACATAATTTCCCCATTAATAATCCGCCCCCTCACACTCCTCTCCCCTCCCCCCCCCTTAAGTGACATGGGTATTTCTTTGGACACATGGGAATTCCTAAAAGAGAGGGTGTGTGCTCTGTCGCGATCAGGATGACAAAGGAAGGATAATTAATGACCCCCCCGCCCCCCTGACCCTCCTATTCTAGTGTCTGCACGTGTTTTCGAAAAAAGAACGTGAGGGTAAGAAACCCTAAATGAATGGCCCCCCTTTCAGATCTTGATATATTTATGTGACAGTTGGAAATGTTCCCCTCTGACAGTTTTGAAAAGAACACGCTACAACTTCCAACGGCGAGCATAAACATCCGCATTTTTCCTGTCTGAACAGGCCTAGTGTTTTTCTCTTAACATAGCAGCCAAAGATCGCCCACCCGCAGGTTCGGAAAGGTGAAATCTTTTCACAACCGAAAGAATACTTCTGCATTGACACGAGGACCACCCATGTGGTCCCCCACTGCGAGGGGTTCCCTGCCTTCCCACATAATGTCCGTATTGTGTTGAATGTCCGTCCAACCCCCCCCCCCAACACTTCAATGGTTCCCACACAGTGGGGACTATCTCTCACGCTTTACATTCACATGACAGTCTCTACTCAGTCTTCTTTCACAAGGATTCTCTACTCAACTACCCCTCACGTTTTACATTTCACATGACATTCCCTACTCAGTCTTCTTTTACAAGGATTCTCTACTCAGTTTTCTTTTTGAAATAGCTTGGGCAATTAGTACAAACCGTTTTCATACGATACAATTACTACAACCCTTGATATTTAAACTGAGTCTATGAGGTGAAAGCTCCTCTTCTCTCTACTCCATTTAATGCAAGAGTGGGTTAAGGAACACATCTTTAAATGAGTTTACTCTTACGCCAAATAACTTCTTGGAATGTGGAAAAAACCCCGTTTTCTCTATGTATGAGTTATTACAATGTGTTTTACTTTGTCCATAGGTTTGCGGAACGAATCCTGTACGTGCTAAAACTTATCGTGTTAATATTGCTGAAACTGACTGTGATAAACGTATGGAAAAAGTATTATTGAATTAATTTATATACTTGTGAGAATTTAAAATGCATTTTTGTGTTCTCGAAACTTTTCATGTTCTTTCTAATAAAGACATTTATATGAGACAAACGATTTCTCTATTACGAATTGTAAGTAGGGAAAGTATTGTATTCCGCCCAAAAAATCGATGTCGAGATTTCACCCGAAATATATGTTTTGAGACCCCCTGAATCCCTAAAAATTATTTTTAGAAACAAGGTCCATGTGTGCGTGTGTGCGTGTATGTGTGTGCGTGTGTGTGCGTGCATGTTTGTGTATGTGTATGTGTGTGTGTTTACGGGCGTGTGTGTGCGTGTTTGCGGGCGTGGGTGTGTATGTGTCTGTGGGTGTGCTATACATCTTTGTGCGTGTGTGCCTGAGTGTGTTTGCGTGTGTGTGAGCGTGCGTGTGTGTCTGTTTGTGTATGTGTGTGCTATGCATCTTTATGCGTGTGTGTGTTTGCATGTGTGCGTGTTTGCGTGTGTGCATGTATGTGTATGAGTGTGCGTGAGAGCGTGAGTGTATGTACATGCGCGTGTGCGTTTGAGTGCATGTGTGTGTGTGTGTGGGAGAGTGTGTATGTGTTTGTGCATGTGTGAGTGTGCGTGTAGGTGTATGTGTGTGTGTTTGTGTGCATGTGTGTATGTGTGTGTGCTATGCATATTTGTGCGTATGTGAATGTGGGTGTTTGCGTGTGTGTTTTCGGATGTGTGCGTGTGTGCATGTGTGTATGTGTGTGTGGGTTGGGGTGTGTGTATGTTTTTTTGTGTGTATGTGTGTGGGAGAGTGTGTGTATGTGTTTGTGCATGTATGTGTGTGTTTACGGGCGTGTGTGTGTGTGTGTGTGTGTGTGGGTAGGGGTTTGGTTTGGTTTAAGGGCGCTCAACTTCTAGGTCATCAGCGTGTGGGTAGGGGTGTGTGTATGTTTTGTGTGTATGTGTGTGTGTGTGTGGGAGAGTGTGTATGTGTTTGTGCATGTGTGAGTGTGCGTGTATGTGTATGTGTGTGTGTTTGTGTGCATGTGTGTATGTGCGTGTGCTATGCATATTTGTGCGTATGTGAATGTGGGTGTTTGCGTGTGTGTTTGCGGATGTGTGCGTGTGTGCATGTGTGTATGTGTGTGTGGGTTGGAGTGTGTGTATGTTTTTTGTGTGTATGTGTGTGTGGGAGTGCGTGTATGTGTTTATGCATGTATGTGTGTGTTTACGAGCGTGTGTATGTGTGGGTTGGGGTGTGTGTATGTTTTTGTGTGTATGTGTGTGGGAGAGAGTGTGTATGTGTGTGTGTGTGGGTTGGGGTGTGTGTGGGTTAGGGTGTGTGTATGTTTTTGTGTGTATGTGTGTGGGAGAGTGTGTGTATGTGTTTGTGCATGTATGTGTGTGTTTACGGACGTGTGTATGTGTGCGTGTTTGCTGGTGTGTATGTGCATGTATGTCTGTGTGCGTATGTGTGCATGTATGTGTGTGGGTGTGCGTGTATGTGTATGCATGTGTGTGTTTGCGTGCATGTGTGTGTTTGCGTGCATGTGTGTATGTGTGCTTGTGCATGTATGTGTGGGTTGGGGTGTGTGTATGTGTGTGTATGTGTTTGTGTGTATGTGTGTGTGTGTGTGTGTGTGTGTGTGTGGGAGAGTGTGTGTGAGGGTGTGAGTATGTGTGTGTTTGGCATTAAAGTATATAAAATTATATACATTTATTTGTATAAATATAATGGGTGATATGTAATTTACCTTGTTTAAACTTTAAAAATGAGGGGAAATGCATGTTAACGTTGAACTGGCAAATAAAAATGAAACAAGTTAATCTTGACTCACGTAGTTTAATGATATATATTTTAAAAATACAAGCTTAATCTTGAATCGCGTAGTCATTTATAAGGTACGTGCTAGTGGAATAAGTGGGGTTTGCTTGAGCTTACATAGTTATTCAGTAATTAACCTTCGAGTCGAGCACATCAGCTTCTCCTAGTGAGATTACCGTTCAATAGCTTTGACAAGTTATCAAGGCGAGTCAGTGGAAAGTGCTATAAGCATTTATTGACTTATATAATTTACAAGTGTCGCACTACATATTATAAAGATGTGGAATGGTGGAGTGATGGAATCGGTTCTGAATGCTATGCCAGACTATAGCTGTAGCAAATGTGATAAGCGTTTTCTACGCAACTATGATAAGAAGAGACATGAGTTGGTATGCGGTCGAGTCTACAGGTGTAAACATTGTGGTGATGTTTGCAATACTGAGCATAGAAGAGACGTACATGAAGAAAGATGTGAAAAAACTGTATCTCGCAAGAAAATCAAGTTTGAACCTAGCAAGCATCATCTATTGACAATGACTGATGAGTGTGATATGATCGAGTATGAAACATCATTTGAAGGACGACTCAAATCATATTATATACGTTGTGACACCTTCAAGGATATGAAAACTTACCTACAGGAGTCAAAACATCGTATAATTCAAGCTATAAAGAAAGAACTGTCGATACATAAAAGTGTGAAAATTAACATCATGGTCGAGTGTCAATTTGTGAATTTTCATGGAGAGACATGTGACAGAACATTTAAAACACGTAACCAACCTGTGTTTTTAGAAACTGATATGAACGCCATCTTGGAAAAAAAATTCGAGAAGCTTCGTGTTGAAATGGAAGAAAGTACGCTCAAAGGAAGCAACTGGGCCTTGCTATCAGTTGATGGAGTTCGACTCCGAATTAACAAGTACAATGCCCTTCGCGGGAGCAGCTATATTCCTCTACCTGCATCTGTGGAAGCGAGAAAAGCCTGTATAAACCCTCAGAACTACAGCGATGAGAAATGCTTTATGTACGCTGTTCTTGCTAAGTTCATTCGAAATAAACCTCAGCGTGTTAGCAAGTATAAGGATCTCCAAGAAAAATACGATTTCTCATGCGTCTCATTTCCTACGAGCTTGGGTGAAATCTCTAAATTTGAAAAGCTCAACAATATGACCATAAATGTGTTTGGACTGGATGAAAAACATGAAGTGTTTCCGATAAAGGTGATTGATGAAGAATTAGATGATCATCGCGATCTCCTTCTGTTAAGTGATGCTACTGCCAGACATCACTATGTGTATATAAAGGATTTTGAGAGACTTATTCGTCAGCAGAAAACTAAACATGATGGAAAAATATATACGTGTAAACGTTGCTTCAGCCATTTTGATGACCGATATGGACTAAGCGGAATGAAAAAATTGGAGGAGCATAGAGAAATGTGCATGCAACATGCTATTGCTAGATGCGTTATGCCTACAAAGGAAAACTCTATCGTCAGATTCAAAAACGTGGAAAGAATGCTGAAACTGCCATATGTCATCTATGCTGATTTTGAGAGCATTCTCACTCCTTACCATACCTGCGCTTCTAATCCTGAAACGTCCTATACAACTCCCTATCAAAGTCATTCTCCAATGAGCTTTGCTGTTTACGTCAAACCATCATCCAGCGTTGACAAAGTAGAAACCGATCTTCCTACACACCCCTACGTGTATCGAGGTCATGATGCTGCTGAGAAGTTCATAGGGTATCTAACTTCCCTTGCGAAGAAAATAGGTGACTTATATAAATCTGCTAAGCCTCTGAAACTTACAGCTGAAGAACAAGAATCGTTCGATGCTTCTACAATATGCTACCTGTGCGGGCATGAATTTACAGAAGATAATTGGAAGGTTCGCGATCACGATCATGTTTCCGGGATGTATAGAGCATCTTTACATAATAAATGTAACCTGGCTTGTAAAACACCTAATTATATACCTGTCTTCATGCATAATCTGAGTGGGTATGACTCTCATTTCATTGTTAAGGAGTTAGGATGCACAAGCGAAAGAGTGGAGGTAATACCAAGCTCTGAAGAAAGCTATATCTCATTCTCAAAATATGTTGGAGATATTAAACTCAGGTTTGTGGATACCTTCCGTTTCCTGAGTACAAGCTTGGACAAGTTAGTGAAAAACCTCACGACGCATCCCGAAACAGAGAAGTACTTTGGAGAAGAGAAGATTGGCTTGATGACTCGTAAGGGAGTGTTCCCCTACGATTACCTCACATCATGGGACGTTTTGAATGATGCTCATCTACCTCCAAGGGAAGCATTCTACAATAAATTAAATGAAGAAGAAATTACCGGCGATGACTATGAGCATGCTAGAAATGTATGGAACCAGTTTAATGTGAGAAACTTAGGTGAATACAGTGATATTTACTTAACCTCTGATGTTCTTCTCCTAGCGGATGTCTTTGAAACGTTCAGAGACCAAACTCTGAAAACACACAAAGTGGATCCTGCGCATTATTTCACTTCTCCAGGACTTACGTGGGATGCTATGCTACTGTACACAGGAATTGAGCTGCAATTGCTGCTGGACTACGATCAGCTGCTCATGGTTGAATCTGGTATAAGAGGAGGGTTATGCCAGGTTTCTCATCGGTATGCTGAAGCTAATAATATATATATGGAACAGTATGATCCTCGTAAACCTTCCCAGTTTATTACATACGAAGATGCAAACAACGAATATGGCTGGGCTATGTGTAAGGCCCTTCCTTATGGAGGGTTTAAATGGGTTTCTCCTGAAGACATAGACCTGGATTTATTGAAGGAAGATGACCCCCTTGGATACATCTTAGAAGTCGATGTCGAATATCCTGTCGAGCTCCACGATCTTCATAATGATTTGCCCTTCCTGCCTGAGAGTCTGAAACCGGGGAAATCGTCTTCAGAGAAGTTAATTGCTCATCTTGGGTGCCGAAAGAAGTATGTGGTACACTATATGGCCTTGAAACAAGCTCTTAGTCACGGTCTACTATTAACAAAGATTCATCGAGCACTTCAGTTTCATCAGTCGTGTTGGCTAAAACCTTACGTCGAGTTTAATAACCGACTGCGACAACAAGCTAGAAATGATTTTGAGAAGGACCTTTATAAACTATTCAATAATGCTATGTTTGGAAAAACTATGGAAAATATTCGTAATCGCATGGATATACGGCTTGTGACAAACAGCAAAACGTTAGAAAAACTCATAGCCAAACCTACATTCATTGATCGAACCATATATGGACCTAATCTTGCTGCTGTACATATGGCTTCTCGTAAAATAGTGTTCAACAAGCCTATATACATTGGTATGAGTGTACTAGACATCTCCAAGACGCTAATGTATTCGTATCAATACGATGTGTTACTTCCATATTATGGAGCTGAAAATCTTAAACTGTTGTATACAGATACACATTCTTTCGTCCATCGAGTGACTACAGCTGATATATACCAGGATAAATTACACATGCTTGAACATCTGGATACATCTGATTACCCTGCTAGCCATATATGCTATTCTACACAAAACAAAAAAGTGTTGGGAAAGTTTAAAGATGAAGCCTGTGGAAAAATCATTCATCGGTTCGTTGGTCTTAGGCCCAAAATGTATGCTATCGATATTGATGGTTCTGTGATAAAAAAAGTTAAAGGTATAAAACGTAGCGCCATTAAGCAATACATCAACTTCAATAGCTATGTAGAGTGCCTTAAAACTTTGAAAATTGTTAGAACTCCTATGAATTTAATCCTATCCCGACATCATAATATTTCTACGGTTGAAGCTAATAAAATAGCCTTATCACCTCACGATGACAAGAGAGTGATTGAAGAGGATGGAATATCGACGTATGCGTATGGACATTACAGTGTCGAGAATAGTGCCTAGACATGGATACTTAAAGCTTGTCTGTAGAAAAAAAATGAAGATTGTTGAACTATGAACTTCGCGCGCCAATGGCTTATCTAACCCAGAGAGAAGAATGATAATGTGAATAATAAGAAGAACTGAGGAGGGCGCTATCGTCTTTCAGCAGTGTATACTTGTTTTCTAAATGTTAATGCTAGTGTATGTATCCTTATAAATTAAATAAAATTATCTCATTGCGATTATTCTTGTTTTATTTCATTGCTTGCCTTAACATTCCTATTTCCTCATTAGGTCAGGTTAGGTTAGGATAGGTTAGATGGACTATAAGATAGAGTAATTGATAATGATGATGAAATGCAATAAATGACTGAATAGGTTAGACTGCTCTTCAACTACTATAAAACAAAGCGATTACTGAAGAAAGCTTAGTAAAATACCCCTAGCAACTTCAAAAATACCTGCTTCAGTGCCTTAAAACATCTTCAAACTGGCGAAAAAAATGCTTCTCACGAGTTTAAGATGCCCTGAAAATCCTCGAAATAACTGTGAAGGAGCTGAAATGTCTTAATTAGCGCTCGAAAAATACTATTAAAAGCGTCTAACGCCTATAAAAGTGTTTCAAAGGATTCTGAAAACCAATCAAAATGTTGGTGACAAAGTCTAAAATATCCCTATAGTGCTTAAAATGTCTCTAAAATGACTGAAACGATATTTAACTGGTAGAGATACGTCTAACAGCCTTGAAATAGACGGTTCAGTATTCCTAATATCGTGAAAATTATCTTCCATTACCCTTCAAAGTGCTTAAAGCAAACAATAATGGACAGGGGCGTCCAGAATAACTCTCGGATTGCCTTAAATAATGTCAAATTCGTCTAAAATACTCTGAAAAATGTTTAAACTGGACGTAAAAGTCTTCAGAATATCTGGAAACAGGCTGAAATATCTATCAACGAGTCTAAACGGGTCTCAATACACGCTGAAAATATATAATATGACTTCTAAATAATCCTCGAAATTGCTTGAAAAGTTGTTAAATATGTTGTAAAAGCGTCCTGAATATACCAAAAGCGTCTAAAAGATCTAGCAGAGGGTGAAAAATTGCAACAAAATGGGTGGAAACGTCTTAAAAATGAATGAAAATGACTGAATAACTCTGAAAATTGTCTGAAAAGATGTTAAATATGTTGTAAAAGCGCCCTGAATATACTAAAAGCGTCTAAAAGATCTAACAGAGGGTGCAAAATTGTAGCAAAATGGGGCGAAACGTCTTAAAAATGTATGAAAATGACTGAATAATTCTGAAAATTGTCTGAAAAATTCTTAAATATGTTGTAAAAGCATCAAGAATATGCTAAAAGTGCTTAAAAAGATCTATCAGAGGACTCAAAATAGTATCAAAATGTTTATGAAATTCCTAGAGGGAGATCAGGGTAGCGTATGACAGGATAGAATAGATAAGCAGAGGAGGGAATAGGATAGATGATAAGAGGACAGAATGAATGTCTAGAAACGTATCATGTTAGTAGAATAGAATAAATAATAATAGGAGGATCTACCTTAGGTTAGGCTAGGCCAGGTTAGATTAGGTTAGGTTAAACGAGTAGAAGTATGGAGGCTTAGGCTAGGGTAGGTTTGGTTAGCGTGGCTATGTGGGGCGAGGTAACATTATGTTGGGGTAATATATTCAATCAAGATAGAAAGCTCCTGTGTTAGGAGACATACATCGATATAGTGAACGGCATATTCAACTACCATGAATGCTCACAAACATACATACACTGCTATAGGCTTCAAAAGTTATCCCTAGAGATTCCTTCAAACACCTACAACGTCCTGCTTCCCCTACCACCTTACCTAGTAATCCTTAGATTACGCGTGGAGGCCATCTTGCGCATAAAAAAGTGGCCCAGCTCTGTCCTACCCTACCTACTGGAGAAAAATAATTTTTAATTATGACAAATTTATTTTAAGTAACTTTTCCTGAATATTTAGTAAATGGACTCACCATTGCCAATCTTTAAAAGCATTACCTACATTGGATTAAGCTGCAAACTCCAACTTGTGCTGAAGTTCAAAACAGCTTAAAAACATGTCGATAGCATTTTTCAGCATTGATAAAGATGAGTTATTTGCTGAAGTAAAACCTGTAAATAATGTTGTGACATCCGAGATAAAAGAATGGAAGGAGACAAGCGCTGAAGTGGACAAAAATGGTGTGACGTGTTTAAGGTGCTGCAAGAAAAAGTATAAGTAGCTGACTACAAAAACTTACTGGCATTTGTTGAATTTATTATGGCAATGCAAGGAACAAATGAAGATGTGATGAGAATTTTTTTCTCAGAGTTCTTCGTGGTCTGAAGAAAAGAACCGCTTAGACAGTGGCGGCTGGTGCGTAAAATAACAGGGGTTCACTACTTTTGGTGCAATATGCAATTTACCTTTCTAAATAATTTTATTTTCTAAATTACATAAAGTATTTCGGTAGCTCTAAAATTACCTTAAAATGAACCTAATGGCGTTGAATCTTCTGTAGAGGTACATTTGTAGAGAAACTCCATCCTCATTGCCTTTTTGGTGGTGAATCTGTCTATGATTCTCTCGCTGAAATCTGGAAGACTGCGGATCATTTCCTTTTCAATAGACAGCGTGGCAAGAGCAGACAGCCATCTTCATCCTTGCTATTTTAAGAAATGTTTTGATCCGTGACAAAGTGGAGAAACACCTCTCTGCCTCACATGTTGTCATTGGAATAGCTACTAATTTCAACAATTTCATAACATCACCAAAGGGTTCTTGCAGGTTATTTTCAATTAAAAACTTTAGCAAAGCTATTGCACTTTTCATTTCTGGAAAATCATTTTGAGAATAAATGATCTGTAGTTCTGTTTTTAACTTAGCTTTGTTTAAAAATGGATAGGACTGCACAACAGCAGAAAGAATTTTTTCAGGACATTTATTTTTCAGTGAAGGAAAGAAGTGGTGGTCAAGTAAATTAGAATCCAATAAGAAACCGGAGAACTCAAACCTCTGTTTGCTCTGCTGAATTATTGTGTCATAGACTTTCTTTGCTGCTACATTCGTCGTTATATATGTCCTCGCATTTTCTTTTTCTTTTTTACACTTGGTTCTTCATCAGTTATGATATTATCAACGTCGTCTCTAATTTTCAAAACTTCATTTTCAAAGAAGCTATTGCTTGCTTTATTGGGACAGGATCAATGGTACGCTTTTGCAATTGGCTGTACAAAATATCCACGTGGGGCATTATTTTACAAAATACTTCTAACCAAAAGGAAAATCTTGGCTGTAGCAGTTTCAACCTTAGACCATATGCTTGATTCACAGCCTTGTCGTCTGGTTGCTAGTATCTTCAATGTATTGAAGACATTCTAGAATTGCCTCTTTATTCTCATGAACCGTAAGAACTGTTTTCGATTTGAAGTTCCATCTTGTGAACTCTTCGTTTCACAAGTGCATCCAGAACAGCTACTGTTTGAGGTGAATGAGAGAAGAATATTGGTATATCTGCAACAGTACTGAAAAACAGTTTTACTTATTTATTTTAACTTGTAGCTTGAGCAAGAATTAAGTTCAGTTGGTGTGCATAACAATGCACATAATGCACAAAATGGCATTCTTCTCTTACAATTGCTTGGACCCCTGCATGTTGGCCACGCATGACGCTGGTACCATCATAACTTTGAGATATTACCTTTTCTTTCTGTTCTTGGACAACATTAGCGAGGACACTTTTAATGCAAGCTGCTAAGGAGGAAGAATCGTTTTCAGATGTATTTAAAATTTTCCAAAATCTTTCAACAGGCTCTCCAGTAGACAACAAACAACGAAGTACTATAACCAACTGAAATTTAGAAGACACATCTAAAGTTTCATTTGCTAACACAGACACAAAACCTGCCTTAGCTATTTCGGCATTAATTTCCTCCTGACACACATGTAAGATACATTCTAATGAATCATTTTGTATGTCCTTGGATGTACCCTTAAAAACTGTAGCATTATCCATGTGCTGTTTTACAACTGCATCCAAAGCTGAAGTGAAATTTATTAGCCCTCTGAATACTTCAGGATTTTTCGATTCTGCAGTTCATCATGTCCACGTAAGGCAAGTTCAAACTCACCGCAGAACTTAATACAGTCAATTATTTTGGAAAGAACAAAGCGATTTTTCCTTACATTGTCATTGTGTTTTTCTATATTCTGTCTGAAAGCTGAGCTAAGCTGTTGCCTAATTTCTGTTTTTCCAAGGACTGATAAATTTAAGGCATTCTTGTGTGCAATAGATGCTTCATGCTTCTTAACTTTCTGTGTTAGATGATTTAGATCTGACACTCCAGTGCATGTCCAACTTGTATCTTTACCCTCAGCAAACAGCAAGCACGGAAAACAAAATTGCTTATTTGTGGAAATGCAACCGCAAATCCAACTGTTTCTTTTATATATATTTGCATTAAAAGACCTGCAAAATGTCTTAGCTCGGCTTGTTTGCGTCTGTTTTAATTTGAGAGGAGGTACCGGCCTACCAAGCTGCTTTATTTCACACTTCTCTTCTAAGCTTAAGCTGAGAAATCTGTTTCTAAAAGATATTGAACGCTGTTCATTCATCTTGGAAAACAAACTCCTAAGAACAGATGAATATCATAAACACTAAAGCACAAGTAAATAACTTAACAATACACTGTACTGCTAAACGATTGTAGACAATGACTCCAATCACACTTTCCTCTTTGTAATGCTTTTAGTTCGGATCCGTTCGTGCGTTTCCGCCTGAGTCCGACATGTAGTTGGAGCTGGTGCCTGGTGGCAGAACCAGCGCAGACATATTCCTAGCGATTTGCCCTCTCGCCTCTCCCCGCCGAAGGAGCACATATAAACTCACAGACGGAGGTTCACAAGAGAAATTGAACCTCGGCGAAGCTTTGGCAAGCTTTGGCACGGTTGCGCTCTATCAGCTATCTGAAAGACTTTTCATGCGATGAAATACTTTGAAAATTCAGATAAAATTATCTAATATGAGAATGAAACGAAGAATGGTTGTTTAAATATACACACTATAATTGGCATAATCAACTTTTTCTGGGGGTTCACTGAACCACTGAACACATAGGACGCCCGCCCCTGCGCTTAGACATAAAAAGTGTGTAAGCAATGATTGTGGTCAAGACACCTTGATATTTCGTGTATTGACTTTATGAATGGTTAGTGGAAGAAGCACAGCTTTTGGAGGATAGTGGATTCAAACAAATATGATTATTCTAATACTGTGTAACTGTAGTCATACGCTTTATGTCGGTCTGGGTGGCTCAGTTGGATAGAAGCTGGCCTACAGATACCAAGGTCGTGGTTTTTTTTTTTTCTGTAATTCTTTTGTTTATTAAATACAAATTGTTAACTTCGAAAAAATAACTTTTTTTCACAATTTGTATAGTTTTTAAAGTCCTTTATAATTCACCAAGTGGTAAATGCTAAAGCTACAGAAGACTCACTCCTACTATTTTTTCTACATTCCCAGTTAACACTCGGATTCCATATTCGGAGCAGTAGATTTCCAGGAAATTCAGCGTTCTCTCTACAATACCTGTTTCCCTCGTAGTGAATCACACGGAAGCACATGGGCAGTGTGCATACTCTACATTCGGTTTCCTGGCGTATTTTTCTCTCACACGTTCACACACATTACAGTTCAAAATGCTGCTTGTTGTACTCTGATACGTACAGAAGTTAAAAATATGAAGTTGACCTTCACTGCAAACAAAATAGTGAAAAACTTGGCTTTTTTTTTTTTTAATTACAGAAACGTTGAAGTGGATTCAATAGATTGCTACACATAAAGACGGAGAGATTTCATAGCCTTTTTTTTTTTTTTTTTTTTTTTAATTACATCTAAGTGCTCATTTAAGAGCTTCCATATGTGAGGATATTTTCTCATCCGGTCTCTTTCTGCCTTTAGCCAGGATTTAAAGTCTGTTAACTCCGGTTGTTCAAAACTGAGACAGTAATGGTATAATCCAAGGGTCAACCATATCTGGGTGTACTCAGTTATTCCTTTCTGAAATTTCCAAGATAACAAAACCGACGTTACAGCGTTTTCTGAAGTGTTCCCAATCAAGTGCCCCATCTGTTTCTTGGTCCATGTCCAGATGTCACGTACCATCACACAGGAAGTAATTCTGTGGCGTTGCGTATCTACCTGTCTACAATGTTTACACCATGGTGCTGATACTATGTTATGTTTATGTTTTTTTGATTCCGTGGGGATAATTTCATTAACATACTGATATAGGGAGACCTTCCAGTCCAACGGTATAAAATTATAACTGAAGAGCTTCCAGATATTCTTCCATGGAGCATTTGGGTATTTGCGTACAATCGCCGGTACTGTCAAAAATTCTTGCAGTAATTCTTTGTATATGTCTTTGGAGGTCAACGTCGTTGTTGTTCTTTCAATCAAAGGTATAATTCTCTCATAATCTTTTCGCATTATCCGAAGAGCAGCAGGCGCTGCAATATCCGTGCTAATCAATTTTTTACTAAAATTTACATCTTGCTGTCTACTTTGGCCATTGATGGCTACCAAAACAGCACGCAATAACAGCGCACGACACTTCACGTTCACATCCACCAAATTCCATCCCCCACTATGTATGTCTCTGCGCAACTGAGGTCGGGCCACCTTGTAATACTGGTTTTTCCAAATATAGTATCCTATCGCCCTTTCTAATCGCTGTGAGAACTGATTAGGCATCGGGAGTACCAGTGCTACGTACCACAGCTTTGCCAGCACAAAGGTATTCACATGCCAGATTTTCTGAACAAAGTTCAAATTCCTTGTTAACTGCGAGTTCAAAATATTTAAACAGTGGTTAACACTTCTTTGCCAATTTAATATGATAAGTTCCTCCAGCCTAGATGTAAGAAACAGACCTAGTACTTTAATGACTGACTTATGTGTAAACCGAGCTTCCTTCATCATCCAGTTATTCAGGGCTAGGAGCTGCGATTTACTGTAGTTGATTAAAGCCCCTGATGCACTCTGGTATTGCAATAATATTGGCTCAATTGCTGTGAAGTCCCCTGCATCCATGAGCACTAAGGTAATATCATCCGCATATGCAAAAAGTCTCTCGAAGTGCATTGGATTTCTTCTCCTGGAGAGCACTGAAACCAATCCTCGTATCAAGGGTTCTACACACAAAGTATACAGGATCATCGACAGTGGGCATCCCTGGCGAATTGATTGTTCTATAAGTACTGGCTGCGTGAAGAATCCGTTTACTTGGATTCTGGAGTGTGCATTTGTATATAATCGTTGTAGTAGATTCAAAAATGAGAATGAGAATCCAAAGCGTTGTAGTACATCCCATAGATATCCATGATTTATTCTGTCAAAGGCTGTGGCAAAATCCAACGCCAAGATTGCTGCTGGTTCATCAGGCTTGCTCTCACATTCAATAATAGTGTCTCTTAACGTCATTAGTATATGTGTAATCTTCCTCTCTGGGATACCACAAGTTTGTCCTGTTCCGATGATGTCAGGCATGTATCTCTTCATCCTGTTTGCTATTATCTTTGTATATAATTTGTAGTCGGCATTTAAAAGCGTGATTGGGCGATAGTCGTTTACATCCAAGGCTGTTGGATGCTTGGCAATGAGCACAATGATGCCCTCATTAAACCCGGACAAGACTCCCGAACCTCGTTGTAATTCTATCATGACACCAAGAAATGTATCCTTCACTATACTCCAATTCTCGCGGTAGAACTGATACCCAATCCCATCGGGTCCAGGTGCAGAGCCCATACTAGCCGACATCAGTGCTGTATGCAATTCTTCTTCCGTTATGTCTTCATTCAAGGCATCATTCATCTCCGAGGTCACTAGTGGTTCAATTAGCTTATAGACATATTGCTGCGCTACTATATTAACCTCTTTTGCTG
Source organism: Tenodera sinensis (assembly GCA_030765045.1). Taxonomy (NCBI): domain Eukaryota; kingdom Metazoa; phylum Arthropoda; class Insecta; order Mantodea; family Mantidae; genus Tenodera; species Tenodera sinensis. Next base: position 42,917,129 of record CM060971.1, read on the forward strand.
CAAACCTTTGTGTAAAAGCCTCCTGAACCTCCATTAATATATCCCGTGAAGTCAGCAGTAAATTCCCATCCGAAGAACGTAACTTGGAAAGATATTTCCTTGTTCCTGAGTGTTTTTCAGACGCTATGTGATACAGTGAAATTCTCTCTTCATCCTGTACTGAGCGGTCTCCCGCCCGTATTTGTGCTCCACGACAAAGTTCCTCATGCAAGCAACACAATCTTTTCCTGGCTGCTGCAATATGGTTCGTCACATTTCGGCCATCACACTGTTGCTGATATAATTCATTGATTAATTCGTAGTAATAATTCAACCGTTGCCTTCGCAATTTCGCCCGCTTAATACCTTCTCCTTTATAAAAGTTACGAATTGCAGGTTTGTACGTATATAACCATTATTGCAGCATACTGGGAGATCTACTTTGCGCCGTACGCCTCCATCTAGTCCACAAACGCTGAAACTGTTCTCGGATCTCCTTATCCTGAAGGAGCGCGCTGTTGAGTTTCCAATAACTTCTGCCTATTATCGGTGTCCGAGTAGTGCATACAAGCGACATTATTAGAGCATGGTGATCACTAAAGGGTACTGGTCGCACCTTCACACTTCTGATCTGCTGCTTCATGGTTGTACTAACATAAATTCTGTCTATTCTGGAGGCTGTAGTATTTCGGTGAAAGGTGTATTCAACATAGGTATCATATAGAAGTTCCCAGGCATCCTGCAGCTCCAAAGACTTGCAAATCCGGTCTAACATTGGAGACGGTAGATATTGCCCAGTTTGGTCTTTAGCATTAAGGACACAATTAAAATCTCCTCCGAAAACCAATTTGTCATATCGGTGTCGCAAAAAGAACGGTAATTCTGTTGCGAGAAAGTCTTCCCGTTCCTTTCGTCGATTTGAACCTGATGGTAAATATACGTTGACTAGTAGAATATTATCCTCCGTCAATAAGGAAGTAATTCGGCCACTGGCATGCTTTTCCGTCAGTTGTACCCCTAGAGAAGAGCGATAAACTATGGCTGTACCTCGTTGTTCTTCACCAATATTGGAAACATAATTATACCTTGGGCCAAAAAAGTTTAAATGTGGTTCATTGTTCTCCTGCAAAAACAAAAAATCAAGGTCGTGTTCAAAAGTAAATTCTCGTACCAATGCTTGTTTGGTCTTACTGCGTAAACAATTTACATTCATAGTCGCAAATTTCTGAAGAATTAACACCATAAGGAGAAACGCCGAATGTAGTGTTTATTCATGAAGTATTCAATCCTCCAATCACTGTTCCATAGGTTTATGCGTCTTCATAGCTTTTCGTGTAGGTGACCCTGCTTTATGCATCTTGGCAGTCTTTTTTCGTTTTTCCAAACGCGGATCACGCTGACTCACCCTTTCATCATTCTCCATACGCCTGGACTCCAATCCACGCACATTCACCAAATCCTCATATTCCACTTCCTCATCCGAAAACATCAGAGACTGTGACTTTATCGTTACTGGTGTGACTGTTTCCATTGCTTCCACTTGAACGTTTAAGGTTTTTTCTTTCTCCGCTTCCTCCACCACACATTCCTCTACTATCTCCATAGTACTCAGAGGTGACTTTACACTAGTTGGATGGATTACCGCAGACATTGATGCAGAGTGTTCCAAGGTTGCATCAGACACTTCCGGGCTACACTTGTCTTCTTCGGTTGGAGAGACTTTAGCACACATTTGCGTAGAGTGTTCCCGGGTTACCTCAGGCATTTCCGGACTACTCTTGTCTTCTTCTTGCTGTGGCGTGGGTGGGGGAACTGTAGCTACACTTTTCTGTTCACTTCCCTCTTTAACTATGGTAGGAGTTAGTAATTGTAGTTCATTTTCCACTAGCGGTTCTGTTGCACTCAATGCTGTTCGTGGTTTTGTCAAATTTCCCGTGACCAGCTTGGCCCATGTAGCAGGCTCCGACGTAGTAGACCGTATTTTTGGAACAAATCTGCGAGGGCACTGAGTGCGTAAATGACCAGCTTCATGACAAATTGCACAGGTGATGGGTTGGTCAGGGTAACTTATTAATGCTGAATAACCATCAATGTTCAAAAAAGAAGGAATATGCTTTTTTAGTAATATATTAACAGTACGAACCCCATTTGTAACCTTATAACGAAAGGTTTCATTCCAAACATCTTCTTTCACCTGTAACACTGCTCCGTAAGGCTCCAAGGCTACCATCAACTTCCTACTGACAAAATTTAAAGGTAGATTGTATACTTTCACCACACGTCTTCCAAAACCAGCCACATCAATAATCACTTTAGTGCGTTGCCCATTTGACAGCACAAAATTAGCTTCCCCATTTGTCTGAGTCAACACTCTTGTAACGAGCTCTGGTGTGGTGCATTGGATAAAAATTTGTCTAGAAATTCCATTTACCTGCAATCCTGTGACGTCACTTTCATCCAATTTCAGCGTGTTGAAAATCCACTCATGCATTTCATATGCAGTCGGTCGAATAATATCACGTTCAACAAAACTAACAACTAAGGTCGTTGGTCGATTTTCCATTATTTATTTTTGTCGTATATAGTGTGAGATGTTAATTTATAACGTCACTACTAACACTCCCGCACTAGAAACACAAAGCAAACAATGAAATAGGTGTCACGCAGCAATACTTATACTGCTGTGTAAATGCTTCACTGCAGACGTGAACGACCTTCTCTCTCGCCAGGTAGCGAGCGACTAGTTCAAATCCGACCCAGACCGATGGTTTTTAAGTGTGCTTAAAGACGATAGCTCCATCTCAGTAGATTTACTGGCCTGTTAAAAGAACTCCTGCGGGACGAAATTCCGGCACACCGGCGACGCTGATGTGATCCTAGCAATTGACAGCGTCGTTAAACAACAAAATAATTTTAATTTTCAAACGCTTTATTCTGTATTTAAGTTTAAAATATTTATGTACTGTAATATGATGTTCAGTTTTTAAATAGATCGTACCATAAATGTCCGTTGTTGTCCCTTTTTTAAGTGTTGACATATTTAAAGTGCCTTTTCACTTTCTCTACTACGTTTAGTAAAATAGAGGGAGTATTGTATTCCACCCAAAAATTCGATATCTAGATTTCACTGGAAATATGTTTTCAGGCCCTCTGATTGAAAAAAAAGAGCATTTTTAGAAAAAGGTCTGTGTGTATCTGTGTCAGTCTGTGGACGGCATAAGTCAAAAACGAAAAGGCGGTTAAAAACCAAAGTTGGTATTTAAGTTTAATGTCTTTCAAGGATGTGACACGAAGATTTTGAAGAAAATTCCTCTATCCTAAACTACCCTTTACATGGAGAATTTTTCGAAAATGTTGATTTTTTTAAATGGCTCTTACGATTTTGATTAAAACATATGTTTGAGATATTTTTATGACAAATAAATTGTATATCTTGAATTTTCTGGCTGTATCCCGTGAAGTCCTATGTACTTTGGATGACATTTGTATACATGGTAACCGTGAGAGATAGACCAAATCTTACTATATAAAAATGCAGATCGTGCTAAAATACACAATTTATGTCCAAGTAATTTTGTTTGTAGAGTAAACCATTTCGGAGATATTCCTTGTTGTTTGTGTGAGTTTTGGAGAATTTATATTTCTCTCAAACGGAACATCGCTATTCATTTTTTATATGTTAACCATGCAAAGAGAACAGAATTTGAAAGCTTTAAAAGATTTGACAATCACTCAAAGCCTACTGTATTCCCATATTCCCCTTGCACCTATAAGGAAATAAGCAATAAGATAATTTCTGCAAATGTTTATCTCAACTAACACCAAGAAGATACAGGAATACGAGTTTGTAAGAATGATTAGTACAAGAGTAGAGAAGGTCATGTGAGTGCAACACATCAGATTTTTTACCTTGTTTTGGAAAGCTGACCACCCTAGTGTAAATAGTGCAATGTGAAGTGCGAGGGGGGCCTTCATTATACACACAGCTAAACCTGGGGTGTATATAAGAAAGCATCATATAGATGGAGGTTAGACTTTAAGCACTTTAGTTGATACAATTGTAAACATTTTTACTTTCTCTACTGGTAAGTAGGGGAAGTGTTGTATTCCACCCAAAAATTCGAAGTCGAGATTTCACCGGAAATACATGTTTTGAGGCCCCCTGAATCCAAAAAAAGCATTTTTAGAAAAAGGTCCGTGTGTGTGTCTGTGTGTCTGTCAGTCTGTCAGTCTGTCAGTCTGTGGACAGCATAGCTCAAAAACGAAAAGTCTGTTAAAATCTAAAGTTGGTATTTAAGTTTAATGTCTTTCAAGGATGTGACACGAAGATTTTGAAGAAAATAGCCCCACCCTAAACTACCCTTTACATGGAAGATTTTTCGAAAATTTTGATTTTCTTGAAAATGGCTCTAACGATTTTGATTAAAATGTCATATGTTTGAGATATTTTTATGACAAATGAAATGTATATCTTGAATTTTCTGGCTATAGCCCCTGTAGTCGTATTTACTCTGGACGACTTTTGCATAACTGGTAAACCGTTAGAGATAGACCAAATTATACTATACAAAAAATGTAGATCTTGCTAAAATACACAATTTATGTCTCAATAAATTTTCTTTTAGGGTAAACCATTTCGGAGATATACCTTGTTATGTGTGTGAGTTTCGGAAAACTTGGAACTTTCGTGAAATGGGTCATCGTTGTTCATTTTTTTATATGTTACGTGTACAAAGAGAACGGAATCTCAAAGCTTTAAAAGATTTGACTATCGCACAAAGCCTACTGTATTCCAATATTCCCCTTGCACCTACAAGGAAATAAGCAATAAGATAATTTGTACAAATGTTTATTTTAACTAACACGAAGAAGATATAGGAATAAGAGTTTGTAAGAATGGTTAGTACAAGAGTAGAGAAAGTCATGTGAGTGCAACACATCAGATTTTTTTTTCTTTTCCTTGTGTTTCTAGACTTTTGAAACTGTATTAAGGGTGAAAATACATACTCAATTCAATGAACACAGACAGATGTCGAACATAACTCATTTAGAATTGATAGGCACTTACGCATTACGTGAACAGTGCAAGAGCGAGCTCAACTGGGCGTGCTTAATCAGAAGTTATAATTATGCCCCAAGCTCATCCTTGAGCGCGCAGGAGTTTAAGGAAGGTTTGTGAATAATGTATCAGGCAACTTTGTAAGAACTTCTAGAATCATAGAGTGCATATATACCTACTCACTGGAGAGCGGAGTACAGCTTAGGTGCCGCTGAAACACTAATATTGGGAAGAATGGAAAAACATCAGGAAGATCTAAACGTTCAGGGCTACCTGGCTCTGAATATTATGCTCGTAAAAATAGGGGCAGCATGGCCAGGATCAGTGAGCAAAGCAAAATGGAAAAATGCTCTGTATAAGGTATTTTCACACTACAACATATTTTATGTTAATGCTCTGGTTGACATGTTTTTCTAGTAGTTGATTGTTGACTATCAGTGGTAAGGACTAGCCATAGATATTTCATACTTGCCAATGGTTTACCCATAAAGCGTACGGGAGCGAGTTTTTTATGATAAAGTATTGAGTTCTTTACTTTATATTATTACAGGCTGAATGCACCAGCTTGTTGGGGTACCCCAAAAAACAACTAACATTTTCCCCCATTATGGCGCGGTCTGGTTATATCTGGTGCCATTCCATCTGTTAGATTGCATTAGTAACGCCAACTGTTGGTAAAATATAACCATGCTAAAGCTACGGCCATAGTTGGTGTTATTGCATCCGTTATGTCGCCACAGAAGTCCTTGTTTTTGAACCCGTTTCGGAGAAGCCAACTGATAGATATTAAAACAAGAGTCTGTTTAGAAGCCGTATTAAATAATGAATTAATCAATTAATCATTGTATTGCTCGTGTTTGCGTGATTTTGTCTTGAATTGTTTTAGAGCAGTATATACAGTTATACTTACCGTTATTTTTGTGTTCACAACACAGTAGTGCATTAAATATGTATTACGATATTTAGTGCACGGAAGTGATTTTATCCAAAAGTGTTATTGCAAACGAGATTTGCCGAAGTTGAGCAGGTTCATCATGTGTTGTGTGGTAAGGATATTCAGGCATTATTATCGCTTGAAAGCATGTTAACCCTGTGATATTTGAGGTTAGAAATAATGATTTTATTATGTGGGTTGACAGTACTGCTTTTTTGTGTAATTTCGTCTGCAGTTTAGTGCAATGTCGACCATATTGAATTCTTGGGAACTACCGATAAGCTGTTTCCCCTATATGATAGGCCAGAGGCTAGAGCTTGTGTGTATGCGTCATCCTTCATAATCATGGTCTGCAACAAAATGCAGAGCGTGCGAATTTAAAAGTTGACTGCAGTCATTTACCACTATACTGCTCGCAAAAGTTAAAGACAGCGCACGCTGGCCAATGCTCAAGAGGAGCGCTGTTGCCAAGCGTAGTGCGTATACCGGCAGAGGTTCTGCACATAAGAGCATGTGAGATGCGTGTACCACATTCGGCAGCGCTGGTAGGAGGGGCAAGCTTAGGATTCGCTGGAGTCCAGGGTTGCCAACTCGTACGATAATTATGGGGGCATACGATAAGTTTAATGTTTGTACGATGGTTGTCAAACCGTACGATAATTATGGGGGTGTACGATAATTTGAATGTATGATAGTTCGATGTCGGCGAAATATCATTCTCACTGGTTTGTCACTCCAGCGAAGTGAAACTAATTACAAATAACACCACTTTTGTCCTCATTGTCTGTCTCCACCCCATAGCTACTAAGCCTGCTACCCTTTATCCTCTTATTGTCATTGTGCCCAGGTCTGATAATCTCAATGAAGAAGGCACTGTTCAAAAAATTGACGATCAATGTAGAAAACTCAGAATACTTGATATTCCGTGTGAAATTAACAACATGCCTGAACCTGACAGTTTCTGGAGTGCTGTTACAGGTCGCGCGTTACTTCTTGACGAATTAAAATTTTATATGAAAGGTTGAATGCGAGTCACTACTCAGCTTTTCCGGGAACGTTTGCATGGAGAGAGAGAAGGTACAGTCTGCAGTGAGGTGACGCGCATGCTTCTGGGCTGAAGTAGTACAACACTACAAATCAATTTATCACACTTCCAGTAATATCAGCCACACGTATACCTCTATAACTGTTTCCACTTAACTTTCTTGCATTCTTCTATTCCCGACATTTCTCCCTCGTCTTCCTACTCTGAATTACTGTTATTTTCGTTGCATACATTCGCACCGCACAAAACTTTTGCAGTCGACTGTATACACAAACGCGACAGAGAAAAACAGAGTTGTCTGTTATCGTAGCAGAAACATTTGCTGACCTGTTTATTAAGGGTAGGCCTACTCACTGGATTTCTGCTCAAGGTCATTCGTCAAGAACAAACGTGCAGCCTATAAACATATGTCACCTTGATGGAAATACTGATTTCAAAGAACTAGCGGCCTTTGCATTATCAGAGATTTCCTTGCCCTACAGAAGCACTTCTTGTGAAAGTTTTTTTTTTTTTTTTTTTTTTTTTCTCTCTAAACTGGGTTTAATAAAAACCAAAGTTAGAAACAGATTGGCACTAGATACGGTAAATCAACTCATTTTGCCGTCTCAACTTATGAAAGAACGTGGTAGATCTTAAAATCTGCAAGTCACCGAGAAGATGATAAGGTTTATCTCAACAACAAATTTGTGCAATGCTGCAACGGCTGAGGAAGGAGAACTTTCAGATGAATAGTGCGAGAAACATAAGTGCAAAAGTTGTAATATTTGTTGAGGTCATCAATCTTGTAAGTGGATATAATAAACATCATTACTCTTATATTTTCACAAGTATTATACTGATATTTTTATTGTTGTAGCGTTTGCTTTATGATGTACGATAATTTTGAATCCAAATCTATAATTTTGAGTGGCTGGTACGATAATTCTACTTTTAAATGTTGGCAACCCTGCATGGAGTCTACAGTACGGCCCGCCTCCATATGCCTTTAACTTTTGCAAAGATTATAGTGGTGGAATATTGCGAACATTCATCAATGGATGACGTGAACTGTAAAGTCGGCACTACCCTCACATAAATTGTTGATCTTATCCACATACTACGGTTGCAGGATTTTGACTTTTGTGTCGGTTTTTGTTTCTAGTTCATCTTATGAAGTGTAAAATAATAAACTACATATCTGTGTTGAGCCTAGAAAGTGGTGTTCTTTACTTTAACCTATGTGTTACAGCATACTAGGGAGAACTTCAGCGTGTGTGACGGAAGCAAGCACTACTACAGCTTCAAGGATTCTTATAAAATGAAATTTTATTTTACGTCACTTTTGCATACTTTCTGCACTAAAAATTTAATGTATTGTAACAAATGGAGAAAACACCAGTTACTGCTATTCACACTTTATTGCCTTTTTGTCAGTTAGCGTAGTGCTACCGTTACACTCAGATTACTTTAGTCCAAGCTCAGAGCAACAGAACAACTGCCGAATCACAAATAAGAACTGTCAGATTGAACTGCTAGTCGGCACGACTCCTCAACGCTTCGTATACGTCTCTTTTCCTTTTTCACTGCCCGGTGCTTGGCAGCGACTTATATATCCTTAGACAGAGGGAAAGTTCTGGAGGTAGAATACTCGGGAGTGCCTGTGGCGGAACGGTCCAGAAACCGCACCGCCATGTAATAGCTATTGTCTCGTACGCTCCTATTGTTGTCGGCGGCCTGTGGCGGAACGGTCCAGAAACCGCACCGCCATGTAATAGCTATTGTCTCGTACGCTCCTATTGTTGTCGGCGGCAGGTCGTTAGGCCAGGCAGGCGACTTGCTGGGTCCCCCTCCCCAGTGTAGGCAATCAGATGCGGCGGGCGCGGTGACAGTATTTTAAACTTATGTCATTTTTCGACGTTTAATATCGCAAAATTATTACGTAGTGCTGGGCAAGGTAAAGATTTACGGGGTTTAATTTCAGGAAGTTGGCAAGTATGGAATTTAACACATAGGAATAGTTTAATTTGAGTAGCTGTTGCTTATTCAGTATGCATATAGACAAAGAAGAGTATTAACTATTACAAGCGATTGCTAAAAATACATGGAACTTATAGGAAAGTATGAACACACCATGATGGTATCTTCCCAAAAAATGTACTCTGGTATTCCATGGGAAAATTATTCTTTGACGAGAATCGGTGTCTGGGTTAAATGAATGAATGAATGAATGAATGAATGAATGAATGAATGAATGACTAGGGAATGGTGGGGACCACTTACGCTTCGACCCAACGCGGATCCTTTGTGCAGGAGAAACGCATGAGATGAAAAGAACCGCAGGTAGCCAGCCGACAGAGGCACACAGATGATGACCCAGTCACACCGGCGGCCTACTCAGAGAAGGCTTCCCTCTGGCGTAGTCAGGGGAACTCGGTTCACCTGAGGCGGCTCAGAGAAGCCTGTCATCTGGCAGGGCTGAGAAGAACCTTTCAACGAGCAAGAATCTGCCGATCTGTGGACACCGCCCTTTAATGCAGGGTTCCTAAGCCTACCTGAAAATCAAAGGGGAATCGAAATGATAGGAAATGAGGGGAAAAAAGGAATTTTTGGCAGAAGAGAAACTGCACCAGCATTCGCCTAACCAACCAGGTAAAACCACAAAAAACCCCTTGGCTCAGGAATTGAATCGAGGACAACCCAAATGCGAGCCTCGCACGTTACCACGGAGTCATTTTATTCGATAACGGTTTAATGCAATGGATGCTGTCGTGCATCTCGCGTTATGTTAATACCTGACAGGGAAACTAAAGCTTGCTAGCAATTCAGACAACATTCTTTAGAAAACTGTAGCTTCGTCACAGTTCCGAATGATCTGACATTGTTAATTGAAGCTTTTAGGTTAAAGGGTAAAACAAAGATTGATAACATACAAAATTCTATGAATTTAAAGTGGCTGCTCACCAGGAATACTCGCATAGCTTTAGTTATTATGACTTCTGTTCTCCTTAACTGTAACGTGAGAAATAAAAACTCCTTAAACTGATTAAATCTGGTGACTATTGTTAAATTCTTGTATCGGCCTTAACATATGAGGCTCGCATTGGGCGGTTCCGGGTTTGATTCTGTCGACCGCCCACTCTGGCCTTGGTTTCTCCTAATCGGTAGGCGAATTCTGGTGTAGTTTCTCATCTACCAGACTTTCCTTTCCGTCATCTTTCTCTCAAGTTTCGGGTTAAACAATAAATAAACAAATAAATAGACAGACGGACGGACAGATAGACAGACAGTTAGATACATAGATACATAGATAGACAAATAGACAGACATCTAGACAGACAGATAGATACATAGACAGACAGACGGATAGACAGACAGATACATAGACAGACAGATAGACAGGTACACTGATACATAGATAGACAAAGATGGACAGGCAGACGGTCGGACAGACGGACGGAGGGACGGACGGACCGGACAGACAGACAGACAGACAGACAGGCAGGTAGGCAGGCAGACAGATAGACAGACAGACAGATAAACAGACAGATAGACAGACAGACAGATAGACAGATACATAGACAGAAAGATAGACAGATACATTGATACATAGATAAACAGAAAGATGGACAGGCAGACGGACGGACAGACGGACGGACAGACAGACAGACAGACAGACAGGCAGGCAGGCAGGCAGGTAGGCAGGCAGACAGATAGACAGACAGACAGACAGATAGATAAATAATGATCTGTAACTTATAGATCTCAGCGTCCCATTGTGTATTGGCGTTAAAGACCGCTTAATTTTGCTCAGAGGTCATTTTATCAGGCTTGAGGTTCTTTAACGCCGTAAATCAAGGATACGGGACACCGGCTTTACTTCCCTTCCGAATGAAGCCATGCTAAGGAGTTTTATGCCCCTACAAATGCATCGCCCTCCACTGGGTTTGAACTCGAGACCTCTGGTTACTCCTACGACGGAGGATGGCATGTTTCACGTGTGCTTCTAGGTTTCGTGGTGTAGGGTGGTGCCGGACAGATGACGCAGATGCTTGCTCATAGAAAACAGTATTCCCCGTGGACACTACAGAGCTGCTTGACTGAACGAGTCCTTGATCGTCCTCTCTGGGCAGTTCCAGTATTGCACGGATCTCCGGGAGTGGAAATATTAGGAATCTCTGCGCGGATTTGGAGCTAATATAATTTCCGCAAGCTCAATGAAAAGAATCGGATAAATTTAACACGGCGGAGGAGAATACTTGCTGTGAAATTTCATTGCATGAGCACTAATAAAGAAGCTTGAATCAAACTTCAAGCCTATTTTGGTATTAAAGGAAAGTTAAAACGCTTATAACGCTTTGATTGAACTAGAAAATGCTGGCTGTATTACATTACCAACGATTTCAAATATGAACGGGAAATTCTAGGGCAGCGATGCTAACCTTAGACGAAAGAAGGTAGGGCAGATTTACCTCCACGCATTGCCCACGGAGCTATGACGCATTCATGTACCTACCATATTTTTAAAAACATAATGACGGTATTTACTTCTCTGCCCAAGGCATTACTTTGAGGTTTGTGTTTACATGGTTTGTCGTTTAACAGTATAAAGGAAACAAAAGACTGGATACAATTTCCCTCGCCTTGTTTATGAGAGTTGCCTTTTGTTTGCTAATGGTTTTTACTAAGTGGCAGGGCGGCGCCGTGGCCGAGCGGTTAGCGCGCTCGCCTACCACCTAGGCGGCCCGGGTTCGATCCCAGGAACCCGCATGTGGTATTCGTGGTGGACGAAGCGGCGTCAGGGCGGGTTTTCTCCGGGTACTCCGGTTTCCCCCGCCATCTCATTCCACCGGTGCTCCATCTTCATGTATCATCAGTGTCACCGCCTGCGGTGCCGTAGTAGTAAAAGCGGGCGTTAAACACTACAACAACAACAACTAAGTGGCAGGGGGAGCGGTGCTCTTTCGAGGCCATCATACTTTGAATAATACTATACTCATGACAGTCACAAACAAGTCTTTCTAATGTTTGGAACATGCTAATTTAGTTAGCTGGCCCTCGTAGCCGTGGTCTCTATAGTCTGCGTCTTGGGCGCTTCGCTGCACAGAAGGTCACCTTCGAGTTCCGCCTCGGGGATGGGTGTTTGTGTGTGGTGTGAATGTCTGGAAGTCTGAAAGTATGAGAGCGCGCGCGCGTGTGCATGTGTGTGGTCTGTGCGTGTGCATATAATAAAAATATATGTACATCATTTGGATAGCTAAATGGCCCTTGAAGGCCAAAGGCCCACGAAAGCAAAATTAAAATATTTTTGTTTGTTAAGGGCGCTGTCAATATCCAGGCTCATATCAGCGCAGCACTCTACTGACAAGCGGCTGTTGCTATAAAGCACATGTTAAAGCTATCGGTATGGGGGGGGGAGCTTGAACCCGTGACTTTGGAATCCGTAGGCCAGCGCCTAATCAACTGACCCGCATGTCATTATGATCAAATGTCCCTGAGTGAGTGAATGAATGAGTGATCGAGTGAACGAGTGGGCAGTGAATAAGTGGAGAACTGCTTATGCGCTGTCATGGATGCCTACAAACACAAAACAGAGAAGGTGGGGGTAAAGCGAAAATGTGACGTCATTACTTCATAAGCATGGCTAACGAGATAGACAAGCTAGGCGCAAACTGCAGTGATGTAATTTTCCTAGTCCAGTCATGGCCCAATGAAGTAAAACCACAATCGCCTAATACATACGTATTCTACACATCCAAAGAATTGCTCGTTGAATTCATACAGAAGATACAGTTTTATCATGGTATACAATATTAGCCGTATATGAGACCACCATTACTACATAGCTCCGGCTCGTGCCGTAGCCTGTCTTTCTCGTTAGCCATGTCCATGGTTGGGCTTCACTGTTCTAGACAGTACTATATCAAGAGGTTTTATCGACATAAATAGCAACATAACTTTAACCAAAGCAAGGTGTTGGTATGCAAACATTTCTGAATATAATATGAACACAAAAACAATCAATATTATCACCATAATGCACTATCAAGCAGTTCAATTATTTTATTTAAAAGAGGTGACAGTTTTCTCCATAAGCATAAAATGTAAAACGTTCAAAACTATCAGATAAAAGGGTGCTCAAGTTGGTGATATAGATTCCCATAATCCATTTGGGTAGCTTTGTTCACTCGCTGTCTGGTAGGCTGGGTTTTAGTCTAGTTACTAGGGCTTAAGTATAGGAATGGAAAGGACTGATGTAGGGTAGCACTTAGGTTTTCAGTTGAGGGATGAAAAGCAGATAGCGCTAATGTTATAGGCTCCTCGACGGTTGCTTTTCAGGAACTGGCTCCACTGGTGTCTGCAATCAAAAGCTAGTTTCAGAGTCAGTCAACTCAATTACACGTGGCATGTCACAGACGCATAGCTTAACCTCTTTGAGAGATTCATAGGCGAGAAGGGCAGACTTTGTGTTTTACAGCCGCATGGTACAAAGTACGTGCATTTCCCTTGGCATCGTAGTCTACCTTCGCTTTTCCCCTTGTCTCACTTTCTAGTTCTCACTGAATTCGTTTTTCAGAGAAGATCCTTACTCTCCGATGCCACAAAGCATTCAGTTGGCTGACACTGGACTGACTGTTCCTGATATATACTCTTTATAATGTGATAAAACGTGTAATTGATGTGTTCTGTATTATTTTTCAGGGCTACAAGGGAGTCTGTGTTGCTATGTACATATTCTGTACAGTGGGAGTTGGACTGCATTGCATTTTTTCCATGGAGACCCATGAGGATCTTATAGAAAATTTAGCAGTACTTTGTACACAGATACTAATGGCAGTGAAATTTGTCGTAGTTAATTGGTATGCAAATGATATTTACTATTTGATTTCCGTCACTGGCGACAATTTCTTTGTGCGAGGACCCAAAGGAGAAGTCACTGCCTATGAGGCGTCCTACATTAGAACATGCCTGATATTTGGGAGACGTTTGACCATTACCACCATAGCACTATATATTGGTACAACTCTCGCAATGGTATTTCACCCTTTGACCACTAGAGATTCCATTATCATTAATGGTACAGAAGAAGTGTTTAAAAAAGTTTTGCCTTTTAAGAGCTGGTACCCATTTCAGAGACTGGAAACGCCATATTATGAATTGGAATATACCCTCCAAGCCACTTTAACCATGCTGGAAGCTCTTTTTATAGGTGCAGTGGATCTTCTGACAGCTTGTCTTTTTCATTATGTCACCTGTCAGTTTGATCTCCTAAGCTACTGCATCAAAAATCTCTCGAAAGACATAATGAAAAACGAGAAGATTCAGAGACAGAAATTAGCAGCTTTGGAAGAAGAAAATGAGATGTATTCCAACGATATCAAGAGTCCAGATACAAAATTTCAGAAGGAAATGCTGAAATGCTTGAAAGTATATATTCGCCATCATCAAAGTCTCTTTCGGTGGGTCTAAATAAGCTATCTTACTAGATAGAAGCTAAGTTACTTTCTAACTTACAAAATAGAGTCTATGAAATCAAAATCCAAATAAATCCGAATGATGAACTCAGGAAGCAGAACGTGGGACGAACAGGTGGTAGGTTACCTTGCACCGTCCACGTAGAAAGTGATGTTCATCTCACCTAAACCAGCGGATATCGAATTACAAAATCTGTGGATGACACAGCTCTTACCATGACATTCAGAGATGGTATGGAATACGTATTTGGTTTCTTTTGTAGACGAACAACTGTTCCAGTTCTTAAACGTAGCAAAGCATCATTCATTTAATATCGCACTGTAAACAGGCACATATTTAGAAAACGGATACTTTTGTTTTCTCTACTGATTACCCAAGATATAAGCAATGATGTATTCGACCCAAAAATGCAATGTTGAAATTTGGCTGGAAATACATGTTTTGAACCTTCGTGAATAACAAACACCACCCTGACTAACAAGCACATTTTATGAAATGTTCAGGTGTGTGTGGATGTATGAACAGTGTATTTAAAGTGAAAATTCGGATAAGTGCCAAACTTCATATTTGGTTACCGGTCTTTTAAAGACGTATGGCCAAGGTTTTTCTCCAAGTTCATCCCACTCCCAGCACTAAATAACTACTGGCACGCAAAATTTTTGACATTTTCTTTCTTCTCTCAAAAATGTAAAAATTTTAATTTAAATATCATACACTTTACATACTTTCAGGGTAAATAAAATGTGTACATTATATTTTCTGCTAACAGAGTATCAAATTCTCTTCGTTCTCGTTGAATTTTATAGGAAAAGGGACCAAACTTGCTACAGAAAAATAAATACCCCGTTAAAAATATGATTTACCTATACAAATAAACATTTTTGTAGTATTAACCATTTTCGAAATGTTGACTGGTGTATAAAATACCATATAATTTAAGGAAGTTCATTTTGAAATACTAACATAGTAGTCGATTTATCACGAGCTTACGCTTAGTACCTATTAGCATGGTTAGCATATCCACTGCTTTTTAGTCATTCGAGCTTTTCCCTACCCTACAGAATGCCCATTACTCAACGGAAAAACTTCTGGCAAATATTCATAATGATTAACAAAAGTAGATAGAACAATACTGTTTTCTTAGAACAGTGATGAGAAACTAAGCAAAAATGGAAATGTGATGTAAATGGAACATACCAGATTATTTTGGACTTTACATTAGACTCTATTTTGTTCTGGACACATTATAATATGCACCATTATAACAAGTTTTAGTGATAATTATACAGTTTGGAATGTGATTTGCACATATAAAAACGTGACCATCAGAAATATTTCATAAATTACAAGTGAAGCATCGGAATATAGAGGTACAAGGGACAATATAGGATATTTTACGTTTAAAACAGAGAGTGAGCAGTGATAAAATCAAATTTGTATTGTAAATTATCATTTTATTGGCCAATACCTGGAAGTTAACAAATTGAGGAGCTGGTAAAATACTTCAGTAATTTGGTTACAAAGATGTTTTTGAACAAAGAGCTCTTTGGACTTACGGGGAAACGTGGAATACTAAATTCGTCGCCTGAAATAACTGTTATTGATATATGAAAAGCCCGTGATTATAAAAGAATGTTGTTGTTTGCAACTGCACAGTTCTTTTACAACTTTGAGTCTGCAAGCATTCTAGAAGAGACAGGTATAAGCAGTGAGGTAATCATAGAGACACGGGGGATCAAACGGTGAATATTCTTAGTAAAATCGTCCGTTAGGACTTACGTTAACTTAAAAGTTTGCACCATTTTCAGAAGTATGCAACAAATGCAGAGTGATGTGATGAGGATTGTTTGTTTGTCACTGAAATGAGAATTTCGAGGTTGGGGTTGCGGTTTTATCTTTCACATTTGAAGAAAGCTAGTGTTATTAGGTAAAGAAATTGAAAATTCGGATAACAATAAGTACTACTTTTTTCGCTTATATGCTTATCAGTAAATAAATACTGCAGTAAATAAGTCTAGTGACTTTTTCTGTCGCTTTATCTCCTTAAAATTGGATCACAAAGACAGTCCTTTTTTTGTCGTTAATAAATCCACAATTCTTCTTGATCTTGTAAAGCAGAGCTATGCTATCCGATAGTAACCTTGAAAGGTACTTCACTGTCTTTCAGTTCTACTCTGTCTCACAAACTGCTTCCGACAATACAGTCACTCAAACAGGCTTAACTAAACATTGCTCCACACAACAAACAACTCCGATGCAACGATTAAATGTCTACAAGTGTTTCTGACGATGCTCAAACTCTCTCAATTGGTACTGACTGCACACACAACACACACACACACACACACACACACACACACACACACACACACACACACACACACACACACACGCAGATTTATAATTACCCGCTAACAGCTCTCATTCAACACTCAAGGACTTGCTTCCTTTAACACCGCGTTCGCTTATATAGCTGAGAATGATGTGGCACGGATTTTTCTCAAAATCCACCTTTTTGTAAACTAGTCCGGCACATGAACAGTTTCTCGAAGTCTGGAATCTCTTTGTTTTGCCACGCCATTGTCCTCGAGCAACGTATTTACCTGCAGTGGTGTGAGGTAACTTGACCTTGAGCGCCTTTCTGGAGACGGTTGCCGGCCGACGTCACAATACTAATGGATGTTATATAAAGTACTTACTTTACTAGCCAAAACCGGTGTGATATGTTCTTTTTAAAGCCGACATTATTATTATTATTATTATTATTATTATTATTATTATTATTATTATTATTATTATTATTATTATTATTATTATTATTATTATTATTATTATTATTATTATTGTTGTTGTTGTTGTTGTTGTTGTTGTTGTTGTTGTTGTTGTTGTTGTTGTTATTATTATTATTATTATTATTATTATTATTATTATTATTATTATTATTATTATTATTATTATTATTATTATTATTATTATTATTATTATTATTATTATTATTATTATTATTATTATTATTATTATTGCATTAAGCAATAATACTACTTAATAACTTTAAACCTCAATGGGTAATATCTAATATGGCCTGAACAATCAGGTTACAACAGTTCGTTCTGCTAGTTACGTTACCAATTTACCTCCAATGTTATTCGCGCTATGTTTACTCGCTGCTAATTTCTCTTAATTTCAGTTGTAAAATCGTACAAGCCAGTAGTTTTATGTCGGAAGTAAAGAAAAAAGAGGAGTGTAGAAGTAGATAAATCTCGTCTAAGAGTGTTGTGAAATGTGCGGTTCTTAAAGCGAATTGGTTTTATTGGTCCATACTGTTGTTTGTTTGCTCCCATACAAATATGATCTCAATCCCGTAGAACTAGCTTAGGCCAAGGTAAAATGAACATTTAAAGAAATGTAACATGTGCAAAAATTGTATGATACAGTGCTCGAGGATATATCACTTAAAACCAAAACAGACTGGCAGGGATTTTGAAGAAACATAGAAGAGGTAGAAAATTATCTGTGGGAGAAAGATAGAGTAGTTGAAAGCATCGGTTACGTTTTATAAGCTAAATACAGGTTACAGCACAAATATTTTGGAAATGAAAAGTACTATTGATGTGCGATTTTCACAGCATTGATTGGTAGCCAGGGGCTCGTACATTTAGCCTACAAACAGATTTTAATAATACTGAGAAAGTGTATCTTTTGAGCAAACATACAATTTTTTAAATGGAACAATGCCTAGTTAAATCAACAGAATAAAAGTAGGGTAAATTAGAATGTCAGTGGTGCTTGTTGCAAGTTTCTAGTGCAAGTAGTTCATGAGAAATCTTATTTTGAAACTTTTACACACCGTCACTTGTACAACCTGTGGTAGCACAAACTAAAGAAAACCAAAAAGGAATTACAATACTTCTGTGGATTCTGAAAAGTAAAGCAAATTTCAGCGGAAATTTCAGAGCAGGCAGCAGCAAAACGTCGTTTCATATCATCTGTTGTAGTTGGTACTTCCTGTAGAGAGTGTCTTTCAGCCTTCTTCACAGAAAAAAGGTCTAAACGGGTCAGATCCGGTGAACGGCCGGACAAGGTACAGGTCCTCTTCGTCCAATCCAACGATCTGGAAACAATCTGTTAAGGTGCAGTACTTCGTGCACTGTGGGCTGGATAGCCATCCTGTTGGTACCACAGGTTTCTCCTAGTCTGCAATGGAACGTCTTCTAGCATCTGTAGCAGATGGTCTGTCAGAAGGCTGCGATATTTATGCGAGTTCATTGTTCCTTTTATGAAAAAAGGGCCTATGAGCTGATGGTTCACTATCCCACACCACACGCTTAAACTCCATGGACGCTGGCGTTCCACCTAACGAAGCCAACGGGGATTGTCAACAGACCAACAGTGCATGTTTCTGTGGTTTACCTGGCCATGATTACCTCATCACTAAACAAGATACATGATGAATCTGAAGTATCATGGGACAATGTTAATGTACATGCCCATGTACAAAAGTTAACTAGATTCTCAAAATTGTTTCCACGGAGCTCTTGATGGAGAGAGATATGATAGGGATGGAACCTATGTTGACGATGAATGTAAAGCACTCTTCCTGACTCATGCCACTTCCAATTGCGATTGTGTGGGAACTAATTTGCAGATCTACTGTAACAGCAGCCAAAACATTAATTTCTGCCTCTTCTCCAGTCACTTGTTTGTTCCTGTTACGTTTTTTAGGTGTTAAAGCACCACTTTCATGTAATTGGTTGAAGAGGTTGATAAATAATTGCCGAGATGGTTGATGTCTATTAGGATACGCTTCCGCATACACTGTACAAGAACAAACTGCACGGGCGCGCCGTAGCCGAGTGGTTAGACCATTCGCTTCTCACCAAAGCGACCCGGGTTCGATCCCAGGTAACTGCATGTGGTATTTGTGGTGGACGAAACGACACTGGGGCGGGTTTCCTCCGGGTTCTCCGATTTCCCCACCGATGCTCCATCTTCATTCCATGTACCATCAGTGTCACCGTGGCGTATGTAGTAAAAGCGGGCGTTAAACACTACAAAAACAAGCTAACTGCATTCTTCCTGCACTCTCCATACACCATGAGCACGTCGGCTTTTTCTACATAAGTAAACCCATCTTCCACCTACCACTTACTGCTTGAACTGTCACAAACTGACCAGAAAGCTACAATGCAATCAATAAACAGAAAACACAATGTAAACAAACATAACAACATCGTACCTAGCAATTAAGCAGGTTGAATGGAACAAACAATTGCGGGGGTGGAAACTGTTCAAAATACGATTTCTCATAAACCACTTGCACTAAAATCCTGCAACAAAGACCTTCGACATTTTAGTTTACCCTATCTTTATTCTGTTGATGTAACTAGGCATTGTTCCATTTAAAAAATTGCATGTTTGCTCAAAAAATACACTTTCTCAGTATCATTAAAATCTGTTTATAGACTAAAGGTATGAACACCTGACCATCAATCAATGTTGTGAAAAGCGCACGTCAATAGCACTTTCCATTTCCAAAATATTTGCAGTGGAAGTTTTAGGTTGTTCACCCTGTATACTCCATGAACTAAAAATAACGTTTACGTTCCGCTATTTTGAGGGAGTTCTTTGCTTTAATCTAGCGTCGATATTCATCACAAGATTGGCACCACTATCGTCAGCGTGACTAGAAGCATGACTTTTGGTTCAGATATCACTGTGTACCTGGAATTGTTTATTGGCGTACTGGCTGGCTGCATTCTTGCCAGGGACCATGAGCTGGTGAACAAACTGTTCTTTGTCTATTATAACCGCCACTATCATTATTAACGATTGGCACACACACACACACACACACACACACACACACACACACACACACACACACACACACAAAGCGCACACCATGCCGAGGTACCAAGAACGCCGTGTTGCCACCTTTCCGGCGAATCACGAGTCCTTCTGCTGTCTGTTGTATAATGAAGTAGTGTAACTGTAAATCATACTACACATGGAACTAAATACGAATTTCAGTTCACTACTGAGCCAATGCTACCCATAATAAAATTGACACAGAAACGTTGTTTATTGCTGAGCTATTGCATTAGGTGGTTGTCGAGGACACGAGTGCTTTTCAGCCAATGCACGGTCTCATACCTCACACGCCTATCAGAATGGAACTTAACCTCTGTTGATGGCTAAGGGCCTGGAAGACCCCTGCGTTCATTTAAACGTCCTAGTTTTCGAACGAACGCACCTATGCAACCGTCTGACTAGGACATCTACTTACTTGACTGCTTGGTGGAGCGACAATCTTATCTGTTAATTTATTTAGCTCCAAGAATGACTAATCGACCGTTACGTGTCGCAGAGTCAACCAAACTCTGCGCACCTACTCTCATTACATATTTCTGACACGTGCTTTTCCTCGTTAGTTGTGTTATATTGCTTTGCCATTGCAAGTGCATGTTATTACTTCTCACAAACAGGAGTATGATCTACAAAATCCCAAGGATTTGCAAGAAGTGCACCATCTATCTTGTGATGATGCCCTATACGTGTACGACAACTTGTCTGAATCAGATGATTTCAATTCTGAAAATAAACTGAAGATGTGATCTTTAGAGTCAGAAACTGATTATAAAGAAGAGAATGAAAGCAACCTGTCGTAATAACATGTATTTTGTAGGTAACATCACAGGCTTGTCAAATTCTAATATCTTTAAATGAGCAATTCTTGTATGGTATATACATACGTATATACCAGGTGAGTCAGCTGCCCCTTATTCTCGAGTTTTATGCAATCCGCAAGTTATATTCCAACATGAAAACATCGATCCCTATACTAGATTCTACCCACGTATTTAACATGGATGTTAAACACTCGGCGAAATTAGTACTAATATGAATGCTATCGCATCGCCTTTTAATACATATATTCATAATTAGACAGCCGACGTTTGTACCACTGTAAATGTTCACTGCGTCCAGCAAATACTGCATGTTAAACGGAATAATAGGCAGTTCCGTTAGAACGAGCGCAAGAATGTCTTCTGTGAAGGTAGTTCGAATTCCCTGCATGTACTAATTTGTTTACTCTAATATTCACAAATTACAATTATTATTTTGAAAGCTGTTATTATTTTCATTTTAATTGTTTTATTTATGCTTTATGGTATTATTTGATGTTTCTTTATTGGTGAACCACAAGTAGGTAGTTGTTTAAACATAGCTATAGATAGGTGCAAATTAAATAGGATAATTTATGCACATTTGAATACAGAAAGCAATGAAATTGCTTTACAGAGTTTCATATGGAAGTTAAGCACAATTTTTCAGACATGGAATTATTGTATTATTAAACATATCGTCTCTTATTGGTACGTTTTGTGGCGCTGAGATGATCCTTTTTCTATTCCTGGAACACGACCACTCTAATGAAGCAAGTGCTCGAACTGGTGACATTCTTGGGGAATGCACGTCTCGGCACGCTGTTGAATGGAGCCTCTGACTCGGTGTAATATGGCGGGTCTAACAGATCTTGAGGCCACTGTAATATGCTGGCGAAGGGTTTCTGGATTGTCTAGCTCCTCTACATAAACGAGTTCCATTAAATAACCCCAGAAGAAGAAGATGAAGAAGAAGAAGAAGAAGTAAAGGGGTGTCAGATCAGGTGATCTGGCAGGCCAAGGCACTCGTCTTCCTTTCCAATGACCAGGATGTGCATCATTCAAATGATTGCAGACGATTCTCGACCGATGCGGAGGAGCGCCATCGTGTTAAAACCACATCGTCATTCACTCCTGCAGTGGTACATTCTCTAATAATAAGGGGAGCTCATTACGGAGGAATTTCAGGTAGCGTGCTGCTGTTATATGCCTCTCGAGGAGTAATGGTCCAACAAGGTAGTCTACCAAGATTCCACACCAGATATCACTTCCCACTGCCCTTGGAGTGCTGCCTCCCTTACCCAATAACACCTATCAACACTCCAATTAAAAAAAAAAAAAAAAAAAAAAAAAAAAAAAAAAAAAAAAGCCCCCTAGCCTGCGCAACCGCAGGCTAGAGGGCTCCTGTATCTTTTTAGTTCGGTGTCTTTTTTATATTCCGAACTATTTGCGCATCTTTATTGGTTCCTCAATTACAATGCTGCAATAATTTATATGACAGGAATGAATATACTAATACATGTCTACACATAACCTAATTAAATGTTATCCCCCCCCCCCAGTTAATTTCATATTTATTCCACGAATTCAGTGCTACATACAGTTTTAAATATGCAATATAATTACATTACCAATTTACATATTAAGGATATTCAACCTAATTACATTTCACACAACTTTTTATATGTTATCCCATTTATATAGCTACATGTTGATTTATCTTTATTGAACAATAACACAATTTGTACAATTTATACAATTATTAATCTAAACTAATGTTTAACCTACGTCCTAACTAAGTTTATAACTACGAATGTCATGTCCAGTAGATCCAATCAGGTGAATGTCAAATCCAGTATTGTCTTCTCTGTGGTCATGGATTTCTTCTAAATTTAGCTGCCTCTCTTGTCGATACGGAGTTCGCTAGTTTATCCAGCCACGTCCACAGTCTTCGGGGACGTACCACAGAGTAGATAGTTCTGTCCTGTAGGTATGAGAGGGCTGTAGCCCTCCCAGACGTCCGCAGCGGACATTCCCATAGCGCATGTTCGGGCGTGTCTACGGCATCACAGCAACAATTACCGCTCTCCCTCAGACCAAACCGCATGAGATACGCACCATAGGGTCCATGTCCCGTGATGTAGTGGATTAATCCTTTTGAAGGCTTGAAGTATCTCATGCGGAGTCGCTCATCAACATCTGGGAAAATGTCATAGGTTCTCCTACCCGTGGTGCTCGTCTCCCATTCATGTTGCCATTCACTGATAAGTCGTTCTCTAATATCTAATTCATCTTGTACTGGAGCTCCTGCAATTTGTGAAGCTCGCACCGGGTGTTGATGGCGAAGCCAGTAGCAGGCGGCACGTCTTCTAATTTCCAAGTCGAGCGGTAGGATACCTAAGGTGACTAATAGGGCATCTGTTGGGGTTGTTGAAAAAGCCCCACTCAAGCAAATCAGTGTTTTTCGTTGAAGGCTGCGCACTTCTCGCTTGGCAGTGACTAAATACAGTCTATGTGCCCAGGTACTTGCAGCATGGCCCATCACAGAAGCCAGGATTGCATTATTATATAAGCGAATAGCTCCATAAGGGATTGTCCCAAAGTTGCGTGCTAGACGCCCAAGTTTACCCATTATGGCAAGTGCCTTTTTTGCTGTTTCAGTTATATGCTGCCTAAACAACAGGCCCTCTTCCAAGTTAACACCCAGATGTCTTGTATAGTGACGCCTTTGTATTCTTATTCCATTAAGGGATATTGCTGGATCTCTTTTTAGCTTGCCTTTCAAAAGTACATATTTAGTCTTTACCGGGGAGATTGTGAGCTTGCGCTCCATACATTCCCGATGAAAGACATCCAGGGCATCTGCAGCGCGACGTTCTAATACTGTCCTAGAATTACCAGTAATGATGATGGCAACATCATCTGCATATGCAGTGTGCCCACTGATTGCTGAAGTCCGATTTAATTGATGTAGTATCGGTTCAAGCCCGATATCCCACAACACAAGCCCGCATACTGAACCCTGTGGACAGCCTTTGGTTACTGCTCTCGAGATCTTAAAATCGCGTAAAGTTACCTTTCTACCGTAGCAGTAATCACGAAGGAGCAGATACAGGTTCCCAGGGCAGTTCATACTACGAAGTTCAGCAAATAGGGCTGGCCACCATAGATTGTTGAAGGCCCCTTCAATATCAATGAAAATACCCAACACATACTTGGTGTCAGCTTCCTCCACTATATTGATGGTATGATTTATAGCATCCTCACAAGATCTTCCTCTTCGGAAACCAAATTGGGTTAATGTAAGACCTGCTGTTTCCCTAATTGTCTGGAGCCTACTGCATATGAGCTTTTCCAGTAACTTGCTCATACCATTTAGAAGCGCGATAGGCCTGTATGAGCCGGGTTCTCTAGGATCTTTTTCAGGAGCCTTCTTAAGAATAACCAAATTCGCCTCTTTCCAACTCTCTGGCATTTTGCCCAATCTCAGGCATTCATTGTAAAGATTGCACAAATAAGGTGTTATGAGGTTAGCAAGGGCTTTCAGTACCTCATTGCCAATTCTATCTGGCCCAGGAGCTTTTCTGTTCTTTAGTTGGTCAATGTAAATGAGAATCTCCTCCTCTGTGAAAGGATCACATGTTCCCTCTGTACGATATTCACTTGCCATTTGCAGCCTCGCTTCTTTTTGCATCTGACTATCTTCCCGTTCGTCGTCTTGGGGAATCAATGTGTCCAGGAGAAGATCCATGGTTTCACTCCAGTTCTTCGTGCTTGTACCGTCCTGTCGAAGAAGCGTGCTGGAGACATCACCTCCAAACTTATCCCGCACAATTCTGTACGGTACACCCCATGGATCCCGTTGTAGACAATCCTCTGTAAACCTCTTCCAACAGTTGTGCCTAGTCTGTGTGAGTTGTTTTGCATAGGCCTCTTTCCTGCGCCTATAAATTAGGAGCCATGTCTCACGCTCCTGTGGAGTTCTTGCCTTCTGGTATCGTTTCCTAGCATGCCGAGCATTACGTCGAAACCTTTGTAAACGATCATTCCATGGGGCATTCTGCTTATGCGAACTAGCACTGATTATAGGTATGGCGGCATCCATGCTGCTCCTGATGGCCTTTTCAATGTTATTAGCCGCTGTTTGAATGTTCACTCCTTCTGACATCCAATTAGGCACAGTTAATGTAGCTCTCAATCTGCTCCAGTTGGCCTTCCTATAATTGTACCTCCAGGATACCTTCTCGTGGTTATTGATTTGCGCCTTGTGTAGTTGAAAAAATATGACATTGTGGTCACTCGTGGTTTGCTGGTCAGCCACCTTCCAGTTCCTTAAAAGGTTCTCGGCCTGACAATTAGTAAGCGTGACATCTATGTTCACTGACACCCCTATCCACCCCACATAAGTTGGCGGGTTGTGAGGTTGGTTGGCAATCCGCAATCCCAGACTCATTAGGGTTTCCTCCAGTCTACTGCCTCGTTCATCCCGACAGCGGCTATACCACTGGGGCGATTTGGCGTTTGCATCTATTGTGTAGATTGTGGGCAGAAGTGCAATATGTTGGTGAACTGATTCCAGTTTTTGCAAATGAGGTTCAATCTCCTGACTGGGTTGAAAGTATGCATTCACCAGTCCAATGTGAAGGTCCCTGTACATTAGCTCCACACAAGCCATGTGGGTGTCATTGAATTGTTGCAACTTAATAAGACGTATGGTCCTGTTGAAGACCACTATTACCACCATAGGAGCCCCACCAGTCAAAACTGTTCTGGAGGACATCGGCATGTAGGGAACTATGCCATTGATAACATAGGGTTCCTGAATACACAATATATCAATGTGTTTTTCTTCTGCAAGTCGACGTAATTCTTGCATTACTAGGCGACTCCTGGCAGCATTTATTTGTAGTATATTTAAATTGTCCTCTCTCCTATGGTTGTTGGTGCTATTGGCCATAGTCTGTTCTTAAGATGAGGCGATCCAGCAAAGCTTTGTATGTGGCACAGTTTCTTCCATTAGGATTTCCACAGGAGTGTTTGTTACGTGCATTGCACGCAACACAGATCTCCGCTTGCCTTCTTTTCAGGCAGTCCTTCCTGAGGTGGTCTTCTTCGCCACAATGGCCACAGACCTGTTTGTCCACGGGGCATTTTTTAAGGACGTGCCCTAAGTCCTTACAACGGTGACAGCGTGGTACCAACCAGATAGTCTTTTGCCGTGTATGACCCAAAGTCTAAATAGAGTCGTCCCTTTCTTAGAATCTCTTTCCGCATTTCGGGGGCAACCTCTACAACATGATGGACTGTCGATTTCTCCCTAGGACCGGTGAGGAATTTGGGTTCAAACTCACTCTGGAAATGCTCCTGATCATAATCGGGAAAATTCTGCTCACGGGTCAATTTTTGGAGTTTCTCCTGTGTGATCCATCTGGGAACGTCATACACAATTAGCCGTGGTCTCCACATTCTAGGTCTTTCCACAGTAACTATCTCCTGAAGCTTGGGGTGAATCAAAAGTTTCTCCACATCTTCCTCATTCTCCGTACGAATTAGTACTTTCCCACTTCCGGACTTCTTGATGACCTTTATCCGGATCTGATCCTTTGCAGGATGAATAGCTTCAGTTATCCGCCTCTGTAGTTGCTCTGCCGTATCATCTGCCTTCGAAGTGCAAAGCACCACGCCGCTTTGGGATGCCAGGGTCCTCTCAATTACAGTCTCCCTTCTATTACCCTGTGGTGACTTTACAGCCATCATTGCATAGGAAGGAGGCTGTATGACGGGTGACGCTTTAAACCTGATGTTCTCCTCTCGTAATCGTTGGTTTTCTTGTTCCAACTCTAGAGTTTTTCCTTGAAGGAGATGATATTCTTCTATAATCCTATAAAAACTCACCCTAAGTTGCAATTTTTGACTTTTAGGCAGTTTGTCACATTGGTGAAGGACCTCCTCCAGCCCTAACAGATGTTGGTGTGCATCCATCTTATCCTTTTCCACAGAAGGTAAATGGTCCTCGGATGGGGCCGTGGTGTCCATCACAACATTCAACACTTCCTTCCTAGTCTTCTTGGATATCGATCTCGCCTTATTGTTTGTCATTCCACTAATCTGGTGTTTATCAGCTGCTTCTTGTGTCACTCTATGCTGGTGGTCAGTTGAAGAGCTATCAGATACAGATGGTGCTACTTCTCGGTTTTGGTTGTCTTCTTGAGTGACATCTGTTGTAACCAGATTGTTCACTAACGCCAAGTTAACCTTGGGCTTCTCTATGTCTCCAACCGCCATATTAACTGGTGACCTCTGAACATCTCTGGGTTCAGATGTCGCCCTCTTGGCTCTTCTGGCCTTTCTGGTACCACTACTTGGTGTATCAGGCTTTTGGTTCATCGTTCTCATCACACTTACACTGTAAGTCTGTTCTTTGGTGAGTCTCCTTTGCATCTAATGACTGCACATCATCATCATCACCCATACATACCACAGTTTATATTAAACTTTATAAATAACTTGATATTTCAACATTAATTCAATTTAGGTTAGTTGTAGATCCTGGTAACTAAGCAAACAGCTTCATATAAACAAAGTCTGGTTTACAACACTCACAAATTTTACAAACTAACTGTATTAGGAATCAAAACCAGTTCTGCTAATACTGTCACAGCTTCATATTACTGTATTTTAAACACTAAAACACTTAATAAACTAAATTAATCACCATAAACCGAGTTTCACGGATATAACTGCATAGCCCATAACCTACTACGTCCACATACTCCATTCACAAAAGATCACTCGAACTTTGAAATCTCTCCCGTGAGGTGCTTGGTGTTGGTGCAAACGATAAGGATGAAACTTATTATTGTTCAATATTTGCACTACAGAAGACTGGCTGATGTTTATCTCCTGAGCAATTACCCGCGTACGAGTATGCGGATTGTTCTGGATGGCGTTCAAAACTGCTTCTGCATTTCACCTGATGTTGCAGGTGCGTGTCTAACAGGAACCATTCTCGCAAGTGACGCTAGTACACGCAGACGCTTTTCAACATTCCGGAAGGTGTTTGCTGTTGGTGGTCATCTATTCGGATACCTCTCCCAGTATGGATGCTGAGCCGCCTGTGTATTTGTTCTTGCTTCTCCGTAGATCAAAAGCATATCTACGTACTCGTCTGTCGAAAGCGACAGCATACTTGTGGAAAATGAGGGGGTCGGCATTCATAATAACTAGATCCACAATTTTAGTACCACATCGTGTGTAGGAGTGTCAGTTATGCCATGAGTGTGTCCACCCAGACCGAGAGGCCAACCATCAGCTATAAACGGAACAGCCTCATGCACACGGTAAGGTGACTAAGAATTGTGACTTTAATAATAACACACTGCATTATACCTGTCCAATGGGGCATAAGTAACTAAGCGTATTCTATTACAAAATGGGGACAACCAAAAACGATTTAAGTTATAATGTCCTGAACTCACAGGGACTTCAAAATTAGACCACTGTAAATTTAGTTTCCGAGCTTTGATGAGCTTTAGAAAAAAAAATTGTAATATGCTTAGACTCGAACCTGCGTCACTGGGGGTTAGTGCACAGGACACGTCATAATTCTATTCAGCTATTTCGAAACTTGACTGAAAGCACGTTCCGCGTTCAACATTTAGACTTGTATGCCAGGTGCTATGTTATGACCACCTCGTGAGTTTTCTTGCTTGATTTATCCTTTTAAGACAGTTTTAACCCTTTGTTGTGCGTTTTAATATTATTACTTGAACGGCATAAGGTATTATGCATACTGTTTGAGATGTACGAGACGTAGTTTATGTAAACATTTAAATAGACAGTTGTCGTTTGACTGTAGGGATGGTGGTGCCTAATTTTTGGCAGCCAACACCTGCTCTAAGTACAATCCACCATATTCTTTTTAGCTGACGTTAGTGTACTCCAGGGGAAGACAACTTCGGGCCGTGTGACGTATTTAAACGAAGAGAGAGCTTGTACGTTCGTGTGACGTCAGGCGAGTGGTGTATTGCTATGCTGCCTAGATCAGCGACGCTACTTGCACGAAACTGAATGAATATGAAAAATATTACTTGGGCATGTTTACAACATGCTCGGGCTGTTTAGGGAGAACCCTCTTCAGCCTAGTCTGAGGTTTTTTATTTGTTGTGTGAGGGATCTTAACGGAGTTAGTGCGAATTTTGTTTTTGTTTTGTGTTTTTGTTGACGTGTGTAGTGGTTTTGTGTTTGTGTTCAGTTCCCCGTGTTTCACACCAGTTTGAGACCAGGCTTCAAGATGTAGAAACATTGTCAACTACGTTTCAGATCTTTGCGACCCCGTATTCATTGGATATTAACAATG
Source organism: Tenodera sinensis (assembly GCA_030765045.1). Lineage (NCBI taxonomy): Eukaryota > Metazoa > Arthropoda > Insecta > Mantodea > Mantidae > Tenodera > Tenodera sinensis. The sequence goes on from CM060971.1 coordinate 42,946,622, forward strand.
TTTCTAGCAGGTAGCAAATTGAATTGATAAATTTACAGTGCGACGATTTGTTGAAGGACAAATATAAACACAAGGAAGACTTGGCTCATTTTTATAACAATGTTCCTCAAACCAGATTTCTAAGGTTGTATGCCCTTGCTGCACAGATATTATGTATGTTTGGTTCTACGTATGTGTGCGAACAATTCTTTTCTGTTATAAAACTTTCTAAGTCAAAATCCCGAAGCATATTCTCAGATCACAATCTAACATGCAGTCTTCGGTTACAAATGTGCCGTACATTACGCCCTAACATTGACAAACTAATTAAAGAAAAGCGAAACGGCACATGTCGGAAAATGTCCACCTAATTGTTCTGTATAGCTCTCCTCTAGCTCAGGCAAAATAGTTATAATTTCTGTTCTATTTACGTTATAACATGACTGTTCACATAAACTAGAATTTTATATATATATGGCATAAAGCCGAAATGTAATTATGTATAATTTGTGACTATTCCGTAATTGAAACAGTCAGCATTAAAATTACGATGTCCCATGTGCTATTTCCTCTTCCCCGCTGTGACGTCACACGTTCAACTGGCCTTCGATGGGAGCATGTGAGCTCAGTGAGCTGACGTCACAGCAGCGATACCTGTCTTCCTCTGGTGTACTCATATGATAGGTCCATCCTTTCAAAGGGTTTACTGAATTGTATTACTATATAAACTCTAATAAAAAGTTTGTAAAATCGGTTGGAAGCCAGAATTCGCTCTCAGTATACGAGACGTATGTTTTTGAGATGCAATTAGTGAGGAGTACGTTCTGTCCCTTAAACCGCGGTTCCTCTGACTTTTGCGTGCTACTCTAAGGTGCTGGCTTGTAAGTCCTAAGGGTGTAAGTCCTACATAAGAGAAGGACAATCAGGTAAAGAAAAAGGTTTAAGTATATAGGTGTCTTTCCTGGGGAAAAAAAACGCGATTTTCCACACACAAAAAAACAATATTCTTATATTCCTTCTTCTACAAATAATTTATACAATTTTGGATTTTTTTAGATATAAATGCTATGTATTACATTCACACTGTTTTCTGTACTCAGTTTTAGGGAACATATTCACATCTCTTTCTCTACTTACTCTTCTACGAACAATTTTCCTGAGAAAACCCGATTTTACAAAACATATTTTTTTTAATTCCCTCTTCTACAAAATAATGTAATTCAAAGCATTCTTGCGGACAAAAAGCTGTAATCCACATTTTTTCTCAAAGTCATGTTTCGGTGCAGAAATATGGTAAAAACATTCATGAATGTATGTACGGAGTATAAGTTGACTAACCTGATATTTTTCAGCTATATTTTGCAGTTACATTGTTGCCCGGGAGCATAAAGGTTGTAACGTTTGACTATCATGGGTGACAAAGGATGCGCGAAAATTAGTCCAGTCGTTTGTGATGACAGAAACAAAGGTAAAAAGCGAAAGGTTAATATGTCGAAGTGGAAGAGGAATGAGAAGAAACACAAAAGGAATTCTGGATAACCAATATAGCTCATGGAAATAAACTTAGACTAGGAAAAGTATCCAGTGAAGAGTTGCGTGCATAAAGGTTGTAAGCTTTCGTTGTACCACATATGAATCCTAGGTGATGGTGAAACAAGGGATATTTTCAGTATAAAAATCAGCTCACTGCAACAGATATTCAAACCAACAAATTATGTATGGTTCAACATAGCATCAGATCAGATGCTCTGCAGTGTCTAAAAGGCCATAATATTGTACATCCATAGACTTCTGAAAACACTGCCAAGCCATTTCAAGGGAGAACCAGTGTAACACTTCCACCAGTTATTGTAAGTGTAGACAATCTGTTGCACCTCTATGACAAGGAACTGTGTCGCTGGAAAAGAAACAAGACCTAATGGACTGAGTGTTCATATTCCTGCAAAATACAGACATTTCTATGAAAGCTTGAAAACAGAATAGTGATTTTTGTGCGATGTTCATGGAGGACAAGAACTATTGTGTTATCTTCTTTATGTTTCAAATGAGGTTAACTCTATTGGATTTTCTTTATTTTGATGTTAGGTATTTGTTGCTTTTCTTGTTTTTTTTTTTCTGGTGTTCTGAAAGTTACTGAAAAAATTTCTAAAATGTTGTAAACAACAACAGAAATAACTGTTACAATCTTCTTGAATAGACAAGTTAGTGTTTTGTTGAATTGCTGAAAGTTTAGCAATGTTAGAAGTTTTTCCATGTCCCTATGTTCAGGGCTTTAGTTGGAAAATTAAAACTTCCGGTACTCACACAGCCCTTCAAAATTTTCCGGGCAAACTCGAAAAGATATTGCTCTGCAGTCATTTTTCTTTCACGACAGGAGACTTCCTCTGCTGGTCGCCTCGTTAACACAAAACATAAATTAAATCTTCATTTCAGTGCAAAGCAGTAAGGTTAACTGTTAACTTGGTTTGGTGCAAGCGGACGACAATCGTTAACGTCAGACGAGCTTTGTCTACCATCTTTTCTTCCTGTAGTATTTGCTTCCTTCAACAGTGATTTTTACATAGCGTCGATCCGGTGTTTTTATAAAAAATAAATAAATAGTTAAAATGTAAAATTGTCGCAATTGGTGTCAGGAGTGCGAAGAGAAACAACAATATGGAGCAATTGAAACAAATGTCAGAAAAGATGGACGTAATGGGAAAAGAAATGAAGCCATGCGAGTGTAACACATCAGATTTTTTATTCATACAATATCTGCTTCGATTCGACTATTGCTGTAGGATGCCTATTCTTATGCACTTTTCTGTTCACTGTTGGTGGTTCGTACAAACTGTAAAAACTGGAGAAACTTGGTATTCTGCGAATCAGAACATAAAACATGTTGTACAAGCCACATAATACGAGAGGAAACCAAAAGGGAGTATTAAAAGTAACACAACAAAAAGACAATCAAGCAACAACAAAACAAAGAAACGTTCTCAACGTAGAGAATTTATCACAAGTTGCATTTATTAAGACTATTTCACAGTCAAAGGATGATATAGCATATGAAATGTTGTTTAAGTGCTGTATTGTAATTACTAACCTCTCAAAAGAAAAATGAAGCGGACATACAGTAGCGTCCATTGGCACGGCCTGCAAGATTAAATACCGCAGACCTATTTTATTGCTGGCAGACGCAGTCAAACTGATTCTAAACATATTTCCTACTCTATTCCATGTTGTGAGGTTTCCCTCTTCGAATTATTTCATCTATTTTAACATTAGATGCATCACCAAAGCAAGAGTCAACCATGTTTAATATTTGAGCCTAGTCGCTCTTTTGCACCAGATTGCGTAAGCTGTTGCACACCAGTAGGACAATGTTGCTAGATTTTCTAACCTCCTCACGATATAAGACTAGCAGACAAGGCGACAATGAAATCCTCCATTCCATCATCACATCGGACATTCTGTTAACATCGGCATCCAGCTTTCACATTCGATCACTGGTGGAAAGACACAATTGATCCAGCCTTGTCAGGTAGTAGCAGTAACGGCAGCATCAGCGGCAGTGGTGGAGCCACTGAGCGGCGCACCTACACCTTGCCTACTGGAGACCGACAGTGGGCACAGGCCCCCTCATAGCCTCGTCTCTCTTCGGCCAGAAACGCTGAAGCTCCCAGTCTTGCGGCGACAAATTTGCACCTGCGCTCGAAGGACGATGGCGGTGGCTTTGGCTGCCTTATAGCCTGTCTCCTGGAGGAAGCTCGTCGAGCCATCCCAGCGCCGCTATCCAGGCATCGAAGTCTTCTCAGCCGGACGACGTCAAAAGACATCAGTCTCGGTACCGACTGACAGAGGGACGAGACCGCAGGCCCACAAGGCCATAGCCAAAGGTCCGGAATCAGATCTGGACCCAAGATTTGCCCCATCACAAGGCGTCCGGCACCTACAAAAGACTTAATAGACAAACGTAATATCAGCCGACAGATAAGACCTGACGGATGAGTACCTCTAAGCATCCCTCGCAAACTCCAGAATTTCCAATTCATCAGACACACGGGTGAATTTAATCAAGGCGAAAGCTTTGGTCCTGACAAAGGCTAAAAGCAAGAAGCCTAAAAAGGCCCCTGGCCTAGTAAATCAAGGGACAGCTGTCCCCATCCCACCAGCACCAGCCACTCCTGTAGCCCCTGTCTCAGTGACACTGCCACAGGAAGCCCTCTGGTTCGAGGCCGGAGGGGGGCGCCACTCCCAATCCTCCAGCTGAAAACCAGTCCTTGAATCATTCCGCACAAAGGTCGGACAAAATCCCGCCAATTGTGTCGGACGCTTTTCACAACCTTATCAAAGTTATAAGGGAATCAAGGGAAAAACTGAGGGCAGAATTCCAGGTGACCCGGTATCCTTACCAGATTGTAATCGGAAACTCCATCCACGACGACCACGTGGCCACAAGGGACGTCCTGCGAAGATGTGAGGGATTCAGTTTTAAACCTACTCGCTACAGCGACCTCAGTGGTCCACAGAGTCAAAAGGCGACTGGACTCTGAGACAGATCCAGAGAATATCCGTGTAGGCCTGGCGGAGCTACACAAAATTGAACCGTGGACTGTGGTTTCAATGGCAAGAATCAAAAGGACTGAGCGCAAAGCATCCACTGATATCCTAATGCCACTATTCCTAGTAATAGTGGAAAAACAAGGAAGGGAATGCTCAAGATTAATGAGATGACTCACCTCTACCATATCCGCATCACAGTGGAGCCATACCATGGCAGAGAGGGGCCAGCTAGTGCTACAAGTGCTTGAGTTTTCAACACTCAAGCCATGTTCGTGAAAGAGCTACCACTTGACTGCGTTGTGCGGGCCAGCATCTCGTAAAAGAATGTCCAAACCCTCGAGAGGTTAAGAAATGCGCCAACTGCAATGAAAACCACATCGGGATTTATAGCGGTTGCCCAACAAGATTGTGCATAATGCAGGCAAAAAGGGTAAGGCCACCATGGAATCTGAAATACGGCCCGGGGTCAGTTTTGCCCAGACGATATCGAAGCATGTAAGTACTTTAAGAAAAGCCGAAACTTCACTGACTTCCCTCCCCAATCCAGGTTGGCAGCGAAGAAACAACGCCAGCCCCCAACAACGACCCAGCGAAGGTTCAGCATCCTTCCAAAAAGGGCAAGAAGAAGCCCTCTGTGACTGAGTGCGCGGAGCGAACCTCTTCGGAAGGAGACGCCGACAGGACTGTCGGTATGCTTCCCCCACCACCACAGCCGCTGAAGCGGCTGCACTAAGCAATAAGGGAGCATCAGCCCCAACCAACGTCAGTCTGGTCTTCCAACAGCCCCTGAACAGACACCAGCATTTGCCACTCAATCAATACGTTTGAAGATTCCTCCACGGATGATATGGCACAGTTTCAGGACCTATCAACTTGGTTTGCTGGCTGGTGCAAAGCTACCTCCCCCTCCTCAGACGCCGCAGGGAACTGTTGGAAACCCCCTGACTCCCTGCCATAAAAAATCCCGTATCATGCTTCAAACTGCCAGACAACTCTTTCCTAACTCCAGTACTTAATGGCGCTAAGAACTGTGCGTTCATTGAGAGCCGCGTTCTGGAACGTGAATGGAGTCCGGGAGTAGCGGCCAGGAATCTTAGAATTTGTAGACAGCCACGGAATTGACATTCAGATTGTCTATGAAACGCACCTGCAAGCTGGTGTACAGTTTATCCTGCCAAGTTACGTCGTCCAACGGTCAGATCGGATCGGCCGACAGGACGGAGGTACGGCCATATCCATCAAAAACCATCACACACACACACACACACACACACACACACACACACACACACACACACACTTGCAACCATTCCCCCGCTGCAATACCTGGAAGCAACCGCAATAAGACTATCCTTGGGTGGGACCAAACTTGTTTTTATGGCCGTAGATGACCGCCGGATAGCCACTTCTATGAAGCAGACATCATAACACTCCTTAACGTACATAATCGAGTATGCATTGCGCGCGAATTCAACGCAAAACACTCAAGCTGGCACCACCACACGCAGAACGTCAATGGCCGGGGACTCTACCGCCTCATTAGCGGGGACCCCGCCCCTTTCGCGCACGGTCAGGGAGGTCCAACCTACTTCCGGCCACTCGGCGTGGCGGACGTCATGGACTCCATGATCACCAAGAACATTCCACTTCATCGGGATCCATCGGTTGTTAACGCTCTGGACTCTGGCTACAACTCGGTTGTGGTCGATTCAGACGTTACCCTCACAGTACTGGGAACGCCAGACTGTGTTGAGCAAGTCCACTGGAATGCTGCCGTCCAAACCCTTCAAGGGTCCGTGGACACACAACCTCTAATAGACTCAATAGAGGCTCTCGAGGCGGCGACCGCAAGGTTTACCACCACTGTCCTAAATACAGCCCATGCTCACACATAGCATATTCCTACCAAAACACCAAACTCAGCAGCCATTTCTGTCCCAATTAAGCAAAAAGTTCTATGAGAAGGCTATGGCAGAGATTCCGTCGCAGCAGGATAGGAGAAATACACTGGAGGTTCAAATCGCTGGTGAGACGTCTCCTAGGAACACAAAGACAAGCAGCCTAGGAAAATACATTACGTTCGAGAAACTGTTCCTTAGCCGTCTTGGACCTCATCTAGAGCAAAAAGATCCACACGAACATCAGTTTGGTTTTTGCTCTGGTCACTCCACGACGGAGTAATATTGTAAGTAGCCGAAAAGACCTCCCAGGCCTTCCAGGATAGCTCTAAAGCGGTGGCTGTATTGCTGGACGTGGCAGAGGCCTTCTCTACCACTTGGCACGATGGGCTTGCCTGCAACCTCATCGAACTTGAAGTCCCTCCTCTTACTTGGTGTCTAGTTTCCCTCAGAAACGTAGCTTCCGGGTGATTAACACAGGAAATGCCCTTTGGCGCGAACTACCGGAAGGCAATATATTGTCGCTGGCGCTTTTTGCTGCTTACGTGGCCACATGATCTTCGCAAATAACAGAAATCCCCGCTACAGCTACCGGCAGATACAAGCTCATCTGCGCGCCATCGACAGATGCAGCGACACCAGCCCGCAGAAAAGCACTGTGATTCTTCTGGCCAAGACCAGAGCCAAACGACACCAGCAAAACCTCGTGCTGCCACGCCGTCGAATCCCAGGGTGAACATGGTGAGGTATGTTGGGTTGACATTGGATTGGAAGCTCACATAGAGGCGCCGTGTCATGGGCAAAGTGCTACAAGGGTACGCAGCTCTGCGGCAGTTATACCCTATACTCAGTTCCAAGAGCACGCCCCTCCACCTGAAATTTCAGCTATACCACGCAATTATCCCACCTTTGATTCTGTACAGATATGAGATCTGGGGAACGATGGCAAATTTCACCTTCATCAGACTCCAGGCGCTAGAGAACCGGGTAATACACCGAACTGACTGGAGATTCCCCGCCCACACGAAAATTCCAATGTACCGTACTTCACCGACGTGATCAGAACTCGCGCTCGATCAATGTACAACAAAATTCAAACCCATCCCAACCCGCTGGTGAACACTCTGGGCAGATAAGACCAGAGACAACCGTGCCGCTTACCCTTATACAAACTACTAAAGGATGTATTGGGTTCACTCGTGTAACTACAAGATGGAAAAAGCGACATAAGCCCGTAAACAGAATGGGGTAAATTAATAGCCCAGCAAAACACCCCTCAAAGTGTGACTGCTGTACAGAACCAGACGGGAGAATTAGCGCAGCCAGCTAAGTGGTTTTCACAATCCGCCCGTAGAACAATCCCAATCGACTAACCCCAGACAACACTCGTGACAAGTATAAAAACCCTAAAATCCCTGTTTACTTTCCTGTAGAGCATTAAAACTACCTCATGTCTCAGGTTAAGCCGCAAAGTGGCTAGGTACTGCGCTAGCGACATCCAAATGGGGTAAACTCCGTTTGACTAGAACTTCTGGCTTCTTCGGGATAATGAACTTTGATACAATTTTTGCGAATGGAGGCTGTCGTCGGTTGACATTTTAAATGATGCACATGATTGTTTCATTTCAACCAAGTTACATATGAGTGGAACAGTCATAACATCTAGCAACCTCAACTAAATTAACGAAAAGCTATTGGCACACGTATTACTGAACATAATTCGTCTGCCTTATTTTCTCCAGTTATCCGTGCGCTTACGTGTGTATTAAATTTACTGAATAATAAACGCGGAATACTAACTGAACCTAGATGTCTTCCGTCTGTTTATTTTCTCAAGCACAGAGAACTCGTCCCTTATTTCTTTGATTCTACAAATATATGCAATAAAAAGTTAATTAACATCATATTTGTACATTTAACATGTTTATTTGGATCTCTTTCAGTTTTTGTGATATACTAAGAAAAATCATGGAGCCCATTCTTGCTTCTCAAATTACGTTGTCTGCTGTGAGCTTATGTTTGCTTGGATTTCATGCAATGGTGGTAAGTAGTATTAATGGTTGTACCAGAATAGTTCTCCTCTCTCAATATCCACAATCTAGCACTATATTTCTTCCCGCCAGTCCTAATAACCATTAAGAAAGGTGAACTCGTACAAAATGTTCACCAGATATGCTAGTCGCGAATCCAGGTGTTCTAAAAAATTACGTTACCAAGGTTACCAGGAAATAACAAGAAAAATAAATATATCAGATAACATATATTATAATATGAAAAGGGCAATTAACCTAACACATGAACAATTACAATTATAAATAATCATGTTTTACAAGTTCCACTACATTACTTTCACTTCATGTAGCTTCTCGAAAGTTAATTATTAACTTTACACTGTAATTAAATTCTGTCTTTCCTCCCTCTGAGTAACTGAGACAAGTTATAACTCAGATAAGCATATAAATGAATTAAATGTCATTAACCAGGCAATATTTACAATCATATACTGTGTTCCACTGACCTGTGCTTTTATAACAAGATCGTAACATACGATACCTGCACAGAGTTACAATAGTTTCGAAGCATTACTGGCCTGTAGTGAGGAAATTTGACCGCCTCCGTAGCGCAGTTGGTAGCGCGCTTGCCTCTGGCGCGGAGGACCCGGGTTCGATCCCCAGTACCAGTATGGGGATTTTATCTCCTCTGGGAGGTCTGGCACGGGGTGCACTCAGCCTCGTTGAGGAGCTACTTGAAGGAGAAGTAGCGGCCCCAGGATCTAGAAGACCGCATAACTGGCCGGGAGGGCTCGGGGCGCTGACCACGTCCCACCCTCCAATACTGCACCTCACCAATGACGCCTGTAGTGGGCAGAGGTGGGGGACGCAGCGGCTGGGCGATAGGCCTTGGCCCCTTGTGGGCTGTGTGGTGGGGTTTAGTTAGTAAGGAAATTTGCTGCCTTGGGTGAAATAGAAGAGATCTTCTTCTTGGTGGAGGCTCCTATCAGTACTAAAATTCAACTCCATGAAATTCCTTCAACCATCCAAAATTAGCGAACATCATGGAACCCAATTGCAGACCCATTCTTCCGTAGCCAACTCCGTAAACTATCATTACTTCGGACAATATTAATTTTAGATATAACAAGAATTTGTCATGTAAATGCAGTCAAACTAATTATGAGTATGACATTGCTCATCCCTCACGTCGTTATCCTCTACTCGAGGTATCCTTTTTCTCCGAGGTCCTCTCTCGACACAACTCTCGGTTCGTCTCTTCCGTTCCTTCTATACTAGGCCCACCCTAATCTTCCGCTTCTTTTTCCTACGAAATACACACGAGCTCCAGGTGTGCCAACCATATCAATTAAAATATCTGAAGTGAGCGTTCGGAGAAGAAATCTTTCCTTTGCTCTCAGTTTCTCCTTACCAGGTACCCACAGTTCCGATTCAGCACATGTTTTCGGCGCTGGGTTTTTTTCTTTTTTTACACACGGTGCAAAATGCAGATTTACGACTCCTAGTTCAAAGAAGGTTTATTTTAAGAAACATTGTAGTCGTTGCAGTTGGAATGAAAAGGAAAACATTAACTTCCAAAGTGTCGATACAATAACGTTAAAATAATTAAACTTAACACCAGGTCCCTTTTGATGTATGATGCATTGCCAACATAACATTCCAGAATATAGGGAGGAAACTCTGTATCTACCTCACTTCCATCAACAGCTAAAGCTGAGCTCCATTTCAAATCCAACCAAGACATGATTGGTTTCTAAATCAAACCTAACACCCAATGAAATTAAAGTATCCCAAAACACGCCCACCACGGTGCAGAAGGGACGCTGCATGCTAAAACACAGATGTTGAGGAGCAACATGCTTCCTCCTATTCTTTTAACCGATCTAAATCAGAAAACGTTATCCTTGAGACCCCTTCCAATAGGCTAATCCGTATTGAGGGTGGGCAAGGAGCAAACGCGCTCAGGCTGTACCTCAGGTTGCCAACAGCTCAGTCGGTCCTTAAGTGACCACTGCGCCTCGATTCTTCAAGCAGACAGGAGCACTGCTCACCATGAAAGGAGACTAACTCGCACAGCTGCAACAGCAGCCGACCAAGGGACTTTCTACCGAAGATGAAATGGCAGTCGCCGTAGTTGATTCTTACAGCACGGCGCCATTGTCTTCCTCTCTACACCGGTGTTACCTATTCCTCAGCACCTACTTACAGCAGAAACACATCCACCGCGGCTTTTTCTGCGGAAGTCCAGACTCAGCACTATGGTTATTTTAGCGCTATGGCTGTAGGCATCCAGCAAATGCTTCCGTCACAGTTGCTCACTGGCTTTCAGTTATAAAGGTCACCAGAATCCAGTCATGGAAGGAACAACTACTCTGTTTCTTGGTGCGAAGCACGCTATGACGCCGTTCTGTCCTCCGGATTTGACCTTTTACCGTGTAATATTCACAAATAATATTGGTTGAACAATTATGTTAAAAGCTGTTATTATTTTAATTTGTAATTGTTCTATTTCCATTTTGTGGTATTGTTGTCTATTAGCATCTCTCCCGGTATAGATGCTGAGCTGCTTGTGTATGGGCTCTTGTTTCTCCATAGATCAAAAGCATATTAATGCACTCGTCTAACGAATACATGGTGAAGGAATGGCACAAAATATCATGCAACAGCTTTCGCGTGGAGAATGAAGGGAGTCGGCATTCATAATAACACACTAGCCATGCCAGTCCATGGGACAGAAGTCATTATAGCTGTTCTACTACGAAATGCAGACAACAAAAAACGATTTCAGTTATAATGTCCTAAACCCTCAGGAGCTTTGTAATTAGATTATTGTGAATTCGGTTTCCAAATTTTTATGAACATAAAAAAATTGCACAATGCCGAGACGCGAACCCGTGTTTCTGAGGGGTAGCGCGTAAGTTACAGTCACTATTCTCTTCAGCTATTTCGAGACTTGACTAAAAGCACGTTTAGAGCTCAATAGTACGACTTGTATGTCAGGCGTTATTCCATTGCCACTTCGCGAGTTTTCATGCTTGATGTAGCCTTTTGGGACAATTTTAATCCTTTGCTAGGCATTTTAATGTTTGTACTTTAGATAGCAAAAGCTATTATGCCTGTTATTTGAGATGCATGAGACGTAGTTTACGCAACAATTTAAATAAACCATTATTTAATAGTATGTGTATTTTGACTGTACGTGTCCATTGTGGATGAGGCGTGTCCTTAATTTATGCCTAATTTTTCGCAGCCAATCTCTGCTCTAAGCACAAGTACCCGCCATTTTCTTTTTATTTGGTGTTGTTAGTGTGCTCATATGATAGGTCCTTTTTATCAGAGGCGTTTACTGAATTACGCTGCTAAGTGTACTCTAATAAAAAGTTTGTAAAATCGGCTAGAAACAGGAATTCACTCTCAGTAAACGAGTCGTATGTTTTTGAGGTGTACTTTAGCGAGGAGTACGTTCTGTCCCTTAAACCGCTGTTCCTCTGAGTTTTGCGCATTCCTCTCTCTAAGAACGTCAGGCAATACGTTTTAGTAAGCGCACATGGCGTTTGGTGGGTGGCCTACCTTACAAAAAATAAGGGGCGCTGACTCACCTGGTATATATACTTACATTATTGAAGACAGACATATTGTATCCATATTATCTTGTACTTTATAGTTATGTACAACGTGTCCAGTTATGTGGAAATGGAAGAGGCTTGGAAAAGTGGATGTGATGAATTAATACCGAAGGAAGGAGTTGGCGTAGGTATACTTCTTTCTGCAAATGGTGAAGGGAAGTAGGTAGTTATCGGTGTCAAAAATGGAATTTTTTTATCTGCTTATATGAAACAGCACCATTTTCCTAATTATTTTGATATACAATTTGTGTTATGTTATCATTAGGCACCTTTTAATGCCTGGTTTTAAAGCGCTGCACTCCTCCCAATTTGAAAAGCCATGCCCCACCAGCTCAAGATAGACTTCCACTTGTGAAATAGACTTTTTCTGTATGTTTTCCTCGTGGGAAGTTTCTTTTCTTGTTGTTAACAGCATTGAACACACACTACTTTTTCTAGTGAGAATCCAAAGGAAACCTGTTATTTACAGCTCACCAAAAAAAATCTGATGTGTTGCACTCACATGGCTTTCTCTATTCTTGTACTAACCATTCTAACAAACTATCATTCCTATATCTTCTTCGTGTTAGTTGAGAAAGCATTTGTACAAATTATCTTATTGCTTATTTCTTTGTAGGCAAAAGGAGAATATTAGAATGCAGTAGGCTTTGTGCGATAGTCAAATGTTTCAAAGCTTTGAGATTCCGTTCTCTTTGCACGCTTATATATAAAACATGAACAACGATCTTCCATTTCACGAAAGTTTTGTTTTCCGAAACTCACACACATAACAAGGAATGTCTCCAAAATGGTTCACCCTACCAGAAACTTTATTGAGACATAAATTGTCTATTTTAGCAAGATCTACAGTTTTTGTATAGTATGATTTGGTCTATTTCTAACGGTTTACGAGTTATGCAAAAGACGTCCAGAATAAATACGACTACAGGGGCTATAGCCAGAAAATTCAGGATATACATTTCATCAAAATATCTCAAACATATGGCATTTTAATCAAAATCGTTAGAGCCATTTTCGAGAAAACCAAAATTTTCGAAAAATGTTCCATGTAAAGGGTAGTTTAGGGTGGAGCTATTTTCTTCAAAATCTTCGTGTCGCATCCCTGAATGACATTAAACTTAAATACCGACTTTGGTTTTTAATAACCGACTTTTCGTTTTTGAGTTATGCTGTCCACAGACACACATGACACACACATGAACCTTTTTCTAAAAATGCTGTTTTTTATTCAGGGGTCCTCAAAACATATATTTCCGGTGAAATCTCGACATCGAATTTTTGGGTGGAATACAATACTTCCCCTACTTACCAGTAGAGAAAGTAAAACCCTGAGCGTAAAACGTAGAGTGGCTGATAAGCTGTGGAGGAGATATTCAAAGAGGCCAGAGTGAAGAAGGGATGAATTTCAAACCTTGTCCTACACACGGCTATTGTGTGGAAGAATAGTAAATTGCTTTGAAGAGGGCATGTCTAAAACGACAGAAAGAAGATAAGGAAGTCTTATCTCCTGAAAAATTACATTTTTCATACTTCTTGTACCGTTCTTTATAAAATCCTTCAAGCTAAACGCATACATTTTTCAAGATCATTGCATGAATGTATGATAAACCTCCCTTAGCAGTATTATAGAATTACTTTTGAATTTCAAGACTGTGCAATAATTTTTATGGAAAAATAATTCCTTTTTTTAGAGATGAAATTTTATGGAACTTTAGGCAAAAATATTGTATACGTTTAAATTACTGAGGTAGAAGAGACTTTGGCATCTATTATTAGTAAGTTCCCAAAGTTTCACATAAATCTAGATGACAAAAACGGAACAAAGGTAAGGCATGTAATATCTTCTACATGTTAACAGATTATTTCACACCAAATGGTAAACAATAGGCTTATTTAAAACTGTAGGTTGTACCTGTATAACACAAAAAAATTTGAAATAGATTTGACTTGTAACATCTGATTTATGGCTTATTGAACAAATACTAGTTTTCCTATCTTCTTGCATGCGTTAACTACATACTCCCCTTAATGGGAAGAATGTATTGGCCTATTTAATTAGTACTGTGACATTTTTACTTACCACACTAGTGCTTTCTGCCTTTTCTTTCAACATTGAGATTTCTTTTTGTTTTCATTGAAAATTGATATGTGAGAATGTCAACTTCCGAGCCATAGCAGTAATATTGGTAAGCAACACAAAACAGAGTGATTTTGATACATCTGGCATTAATTATTTCCACAGTACCTTAACAGCTCTGTTAGAGAATGGGACGTGATACTGTATTAAATTAGTGAAATGTTTTTCATTCCCAAAGGATGCATACGCCACACTCTATAAGTATTCTTATGAAGTGGAGTAACATGTTGTACACTTAAAGATTATCTCACAAGAGAGTTTCATGCAAATCCAAAGCAATAAGATAATACAACTGAGTTGTTTTTTTTTTTTTTTTTTTTTTTTTTTTTTTTTTTTTTTTTTTTTTTTTTTTTTTTTATGTTACAGATGCCGCACGACAATCTAAAGTTTCTAAGAATAGTCTTGCATTTGGTGTGTATAATCACTAGCGTTTGGTTTGTGTGCTTCTTTGGCTCCAGGCTCATCTCTCAGGTAAGTTAAAACTGCTAATGTATCTCTGTTATAAGGAAGTAAATGTTATTGTGTGACAGAGTGGATTATAGAGGATATTATGAATGTAAAATAAACTGCGCTAAATCAGTGATTCTTAAAAGTTAAAATAGTAAAATGTAACATTAAAGATACTGACCAGTAAACATGCTTCTTTTAATAAATACTGACGCAACAGCATACGATTTGATGAAAGTCGGGTAGATAGTAACTTCGCATTGACAAGAATGTATCATTTGTATAAGCTGAACATATTGCATGAAGTGAATAACTTTTAAACTTCGTAATTCTGAGTGGCTTCTTTGCTTTAATCTGGCGCCAATAAACATTTTAAGGCTGGCACTACTGTCGTAAGCGCAACCAGAAGCACGAGTTGAGCTTCAGATATTGCTGTTTACCTGGAGTTGTTTGCTGACGTAGAGGCTCACTGCATTCCTGCCGGGGACCATGAGCTGGTGGACAGACAATACACGCAATGAAATGATATTTTGGAAAGGAAGTTTAGAAAGGAAACTTTCCAGGTCTATGTTTAGGGTACTTTCCAGGAATTTGTCTGTTATGGGGACTGAGGAAAAGTTGGGAAAACCGTCAGAGTGGACAGTCCTGACAGTATATGAACACAGGCCCTTGTGAATCTGAGCCTCACACATTACTGCAGAACCAATCACTCGGCATATTGGAGAATTGTCATGTGCTTTACATCATGTGTTGATTTTGTTATTTATGCTTCTATTAGTTATTTATGTTAAATTATATTTTATGCCATCCATTATTTTATAAGCTGCTGGTATATACGAGTATTTTAATTACACTTGGGACATCTTAGAGGTAAAGGGGATAAGCGAGAAAAAAAACGCATCTCTATTCTGCGTAGGAACGTGATAAAAAAATACTTTGTTGTTTAACGACGCTGTCAATTGCCAGGATCACATCAGCGTCGCCGGTGTGCCGGAATTTCGTCCCGCAGGAGTTATTTTACATGGGAGTAAATCTACTGACATGGAGCTGTCGTTTTCAAGCACACTTAAAAACCATCGGCCTGTGCCGGGTTTGAACCCGCGACCTTGGGATCAGTAGGCCAGCGTCTAACCAACTGAGCCACCCAGACCGACTATAGGAACGTGATGTGAGGCGGCGTGAACGTAACTGCGGCATTCGAGAATTTTCTTATAAACATTATTGTCCAAAGAACCATCAGTATGTACATTAGGTATGACTATTGTCTGTTCACCAGCTGATGGTCTTAGGGGACTTAAGGGGAGAGAAGTGACATTCCACGATAGTCAAACCCGAGTTTTGTAAACTTGGTAAATAACGTTGTTGCTGGTTAGTTTGCCAAATTACCTCCAATGTTATTTCCGCTATGTTTGCTCGCTAATATCTCTTAATTTCAGTTAAAAATTGAACGAGTCACTAGAATTATCTCTGAAGTAAAGAAAAGAGGAATGTAGAAGTAGATAAATCCCCGCCTAGGAGTGTTGTGAAATCTGCTGTGATATTATGGTCTCAGAGCAAAGGGATTTAGAGCGAGAGCTCCATGTGTAGAACTGTAAAACGTATATTTATAGGATGATTGAGACAAACAAACTTAAAGAGGTTTCTAAAGCTGGGTTTCATTGGGGCACACTTTCGTTTGTTTGCCCTCATGTGTGATCTCAATCCCATAGAACTAGCTTGGGCCAAGTAAAACGAATAGTTAGAGAAATGTAACAGGTGACTTATTCTTACAGAAACCGCACAATATAACGCTCGTGCGTATAGCACTTGACCGAAACAGACCAGCAGGGCGTTTCAAAACATATAAAAAGGTAGAAGAGTATCATTGGGAGAAGGACGGAGTAGTTGAGAATATCGTTTATGTTTTATAATGATACCGAAATTTAGATTTAAAATCGAATGGGCTTGATAAAGACACGTTTTAATTTAATTGCCAGATGTGAGATTTGCGATAAGTGTTGAGTAATAACATAGGTAGATAATAGAGTAGGAAGTGTTGTAAGGTGAGCAAGATATGAGTAAATAATAGTCGTTAAATTTGCAGGATAAATGCATTATTGGTTTGAAATTAACGAGTCATGACGTCATACCACATAATTTGAAATTCAGGTCTGCCAACCTTAAAAGTCGCGCGATATGTTTAATAAAATATAAAGTAAACATCGTTTAATCATAAAAAGGTAATTATATATTCGAAATTCAAAAAAGAACATGTTATAATAGAAAGGGACATTTATAAATTGGGAAAAGGAATGAAATAGCATTTTGGATACGAGGGTTTTTTTTGGATGACGTCATGAAATTTAAATCGGAAAGAACGTTTTCCTAGCGTGGGTACGCCAGAAAGCGTGACCACTCACCCCAGACCGGTAATGGACGTTGTGGTGTACACACGTGAGTGCGATTGCTCTGCGAGTATCTATGTATCGAAAGTCGGCATAACTCCCGAAAGTGTCAGAGACTAAAAAAAATAAATAATATACAAAAGTTCTTCTGGGGTAATCTATAAACATACCTACGCATACCCGGGATTAAAGAGATCCATGCTGAACTAGCCGGAGCGAACATCTATTCCACATCAAAGGGCGACACAACGTGACCATCATATATTCCGCTACAAATGGCGATCCAACGTGAACCAACACCATAATTTTCGCATCAATAAGCTAAATATGCTGCATAATGTGAAAATAACATTTAAGTTCCCCTATTTTGAGTGACTTCTTTGCTTTGATCTAGCGTGAATATACATTCCAAGGTTGGTACTACTATCGTAAGAACGACTAGAAGCACGAGATATCGCTGTTTACCTGGAATTGTTTACTGACATCCTCGCTTGCTGCATTCCTGCCAGGGACCATGAGCTGGTGAACAAACTGAAAGTGTGGAGGGACGGGACTTAAACCCACGGCCTGTAGATCTTTTGTGCTCGTGCTGCTGAAAGGGTGTTCCACGTGAGAATGGGGCTACAGAGAGTATTTTATCCCTACCATGCAACGCCAACGTACAACCCTGAAACAGGCAAGTGGATGAAAGGTGAAGTGAAATGGACGGGAAATTTAGGGGTGTACCAGACATTCCCAGCATTCCCCCAGCGACCTAGGGAAGATTGGTCAGGAAGATCGGCCGGGGGAGGGGGGACAAACCACGACCTCCCGAATGCGAGGCACGGCCGCTACCACTGCGCCACATCACTCGGTACCATTACGTATAATTAAAATTTCTAAGTTGTTCATGTAGAATAAAAATTGCTTCTACCACGCAAGCCAGACTCCTTTTAGTAATCCTTAAGACGTGATACACAAAATATTTTAATTGTGGAATATATAAAGACATTTAGTTCAAGGGTTTCTGCAACAACAAGTAAGTCCATGCACTGAATATTACTAACGTCCTACTATTAATTTTGCGTTTGTTATTCTCTATCCCCTCAGTGAGTATAACAAAAATATCTTCTTATTACAAGATAAAGGAAACGGTACATTAAACTCTCTAAATATTCTGAAGAATTTATTCAGTTTTAATAATTAATTGTTGAATTTATGACTAATTTGGTAAATACATGAGTAATTATTTTATGTATCTATTTTGGTACTGATCCCAATGTCGTTGGTTCAAATCCAGCCCAGATGGATCCAGTCCCCATGGTTTTAAGTGTGCTTGAAAGCGACAGCTCCAAGCCAGTAGATTTACTGGCATGTAAAAGAACTGTGGGATAAACTTCCGGCACACCGGCGACGCTGAGCGATCCTAGCAGTTAACAGCGTCGTTAAACAACAAAATAATTTAAATTTTAGGGTCAGGCAGCCAAGTGAAAATTGGAGAGATGAATCTGCTATGAATTAACCTAAACCATTGCAACATTGGTTTGCGGGGATCTGATTAAACAACATTTGCAAAACGGTTGTCCGTTAATTTCTAAACTGTCGCCTAGTTATCATCCCTTAACCAACTAAGACACATCAGAGCAAGCCGTGTCTCCCACCGACATTTCTCAGGCATTCCCTTAACATTTGAAAATAAGTGGAAACGTTTTCCGTGTTACAGAGTGAAAATGTCAGCAAATCAGCGTTTGAATGCGACTGGAGGAAAGCATCTTCTGAATTCAAAAGAACGCTCAACTTCGTGATCATGAGGGCTCAAAAGCCCGTGTCAATGTCTGCAGGATTAGCTGGAGCGTTGTCTATGCCACTGTTTACTTGGGTGAGTATTGGATCAAACATAACCAGCAATACTTTTGCAATAATTATGCTCGTCAATTCTCTGATGTTCGCAATCAGTGTGGTACAATAGTAGGTTATGATACAAGGGTTAGAAGTAGTGACTTATTTCGCAATCCTTCGAGTGAAATAAAGCCTCTGTTAACACATGTGGCATATGCTCTTTTTAGACATCGCTCGAATTTGCAGACTGTCAGTAAATCATATTGATTCCTGAAACTAAGAAAAATAACGTTTAGAACGAGATAAATTCACGTGTACAGCGAAATGCTCAAAACAAGAGGAATTCCTTTAAAACGAGATCAACTCTCGAGGTGTCAGATGTACATATTTTAATTCACACATTATTTTGCCTTACACCAGGCAACTAAGCGATTAAGCTTAACTAAGCTTTCTAGATTCTTGAACAGTATTTCTAGTTCGTGTGCGTTGCATATGTTACTTTCACACCATACTACCTAAAAACATAGTTATTACTTATTACAAAACCCCTAACGCAACAGCCCATGAAGGGCCAAGGCTTGCCGCCCAGCCGCTGCGTCCCCCCCCCCCAATGTCTTTCAGCAAAGTATGGGACGTGGTGTTCTTAAAATTTGGAAAATCTGGATCACTGTTCACTAAAGAAAGTACTTTATGTATGGTAATAGGCTAGTTGTTTAAAAAGAAACTATGAACTACGAAGCAAATAGCACTTTTAACAGAACTTCGGCTTGCCCTAAAACACTAGATGGCATTTCCCTTTTCTTTTTAGAGGTTTTAACAGTTCCTGTTTGTTTCTTTCCAGTCTCTTATTTGAAACAAAGTTCACATATACACAGGTTGCTTCAGACGTCAATTTACGTACGCCTTTCACAGCCAGGATGTCATAACGTTGAAAAAAAGTTGAACAGGCTTAGTACAATAATCTTGTCAACATTTTATAGAGACTTGCCGCTTTTGTGTTTCTGTACCCTACTCTGAGGAATTGAGCACTCCGCCTTACTGGTCGCACGCGCGAACACACAATAAGTGCGCAATACTAACAGGTCGAGTGTCAGAGCATCGCTTCAGTGCAATAAACATCGCAATCGAAGAAGTACCGAGAACCACGTAACAATACATGGAAGTAAAACATTTATGCTCATGTTTAAATGTCTTAGAAGTTGAATTATAGTATTTAATTCCCGCATTCATTACTTGAACATATCAAATATCGGATAGAATATGCAATGTAGCAAGGAACTATTTCCAATCACATTTCACTATTTCACTCGCTCTAAAAGTTGTGCTGCGGCGTGATGTTGACATCCATAGACACTTAAAGGCCGGATCGAACATACATATTACAATTTGTCCAGATCGTCCCGACACTCCACATGAGCAAGAGAGGAGTAAATGGAAGAGAGATAATGTGTGCGTGTGTGCGCGTGTGCGTGTGCGTGTGTGCGTGTGTGTGTGTGTGTGTGTGTGTGTGTGTGTGTGTGTGTGTGTGTGTGTGTGTGTGTGCGGAGTTTATAAGACCCGTCGACGAGGTCATTTGGGTCCGACAAGAGAGGAGAAATTAAGAGAAGTGACTCTATCAAGCGCCGCTTTACCGCAAACCTCCCCACATTCATCTATTTCAGGAGGAAGATAGAAGGGTCAAATGCCATCAAATACCTATACTCCATCCAGCCTAAGATCCGCACCTTGTATCCCTCCGCGGTAACCCCGTGGTCGTATCAGCTGCCACTAACACAAATAAACAAACGCCACGTGGACTCAATCCTTGTGTTTAAAGATGCAGTAGAATGATACTTGGGAGTTTTAGGAATAGCGCTGCTATCGCGTTATATTCATGTGTATCTTTATCAGGGTTGTTGCTGCCTTGTTCCAAGTAAACAACGCTAGGCTTTATGTCCTGAGTAATATTATTCAAATATAACAATAACATTACTATTACTATTGCTATTACTATTATCATTAAGCATTAGCATTATTATTATTATTATTATTATTATTATTATTATTATTATTATTATTATTATTATTATTATTATTATTATTATTATTATTATTATTATTATTACTATTGTTATTTATTATTATTAGGTATTATTATTAGTATTATTATTGTTGTTGTTGTCGTTATTATTATTATTATTATTATTATTATTATTATTATTAACCAAAATTCGTAAGTAAAAGCTGAGCTGAAATTAAATGTAACATGTAATGTAAACCCCGCGCGACAGCCCACGAAGGGCCAAGGCCTACCGCCCAGCCGCTGCGTCCCCCACCTCTGCCCACTACAGGCGTCATTGGTGAGGTGCAGTACTGGAGGGTGGGACGTGGTCAGCGCCCCGAGCCCTCCCGGCCAGTTATGCGGTCTTCTCGACCTGGGGCCGCTACTTCTCCATCAAGTAGCTCCTCAATTGGTCCCCCCGGGACCTAACGAGGCTGAGTGCACCCCGTGTTAAATGTAACATAATTAAAATAAAACTCACATTAATCTGCATCACTGTCGGGAAGAGGTGTAACATCTGCATCTCCATCATTTGTGGTGTCATCGTCATCAGAAGAAGGGGAAGAAGAAGAATCAACACCCACACTAATCACAAGACGATCTACAATAGCATCTGATAGCCCGTCCATCACCCACATCTCATTTTCTTGCTCAATTGCATGACGTATATTATTTTGCCACATATTAGGTGTCGCCTGAGATATTGCAGTTTCAAACAATTCGCGAACATCCCGTAATTTGAAGGTTACGTTGTTTCTGGCTACGAATCCCTTGAGGAAGGCCCATATTGTTTCTATTGGGTTCAGGTTGCTGTGATAAGGGGGCAACTTCTCTATGTTCTCTAGCAAGGTCATCGATAACATATTTGTTTTCACTGTTATCGGCAACCTTTTGTGCTTGATTTAGAAGCTCTGCTTTCACATCTGATTCACAAAAGGGCAAATTATGTGACGTCAACCAATCGGCAATTTCTTGTTTCCGCCACGAACAGTTGGGACGACGTTCCAGTCTGACACTGTGATAAGGTGCATTATCCATTACGATAACACAACCGGGTTCAAGTTTCGGAAGTACACTTTCAAAGCACTCCTTAAAAGCATCGCCATTCATATCCTCGTGGTAATCACCTGTACATTTTGACTCGAAGATTAGAACACCGTTTTCCACAAACCCGGAATCACTGCCGATGTGCGCAATAATAAGGCGTTTTCCTTTCCCTGTAGGATTTTTGAGCCCTGTTGACGTTCCACAAAGAAATGCATCCTTTTTTGAGCTCGTCATGTCAGTCCATGCACGGGATGTAGTATGCCCTTCATTAACCCACGTTTCATCAAGGTAATATATTATCCTACCTTCTGCTCTGTATCGGCGCATATTCCGCAAGTAACGATATCTTCTCTGTCGATTATGACATTCACTTTATTTCTCTTCATAAAAGTAAATCCAATTTCTAGCAATAATTTGTGAAACGTGGATCGCTTAAATGAAGGTAATGCTGGATCATTGTTAACACTACTTAAGACTTTTTCTAATGTTGGCGGTTCATTCTTGAAGAAAAAGTGGTGCACTTTTCTACGAATAGCACATTTAGTAAAGTCATCTGCTTTTTCTAATTCTCGCTTCCGTTTTTTTCTGTTCTTCCTTGGTGTCCGCAATGTTCCTGTTTGCTTAAGTTCCTTACGGGCACATTTAACACTCCACTCGGAAATACCGGTGTAATCTGCAGTTAACTTCACAATGTCATTCACAGTGACAGAAGGGTACTCTTGCATTAATTTGTTAAAAACATTCAAAACTATTTGTTTCTCACCACTTTTTAAGGGATTGCCTTTAGAGTGCTTCACTATTTCACCTTTATTTTCACTAACCAGGCTAGCAGCACTTGTAGAAGCATCCATGTTTATCACCTTACTGATTACCCACCACTGTCATGTGGTGAGAGGGGATTAACTGGACACAATTAAACGGAAGCTATAATCTCCTTTACTCTTATTAATATTATTTATTATTTTATATTAATCAAAAGTTTCAAATTATATTTGAGTGTCATACATCATGAAAAGTCGCATATAATCGCCAATATTTAAGGTACTATATTTTGTGGCGTGCTTCGGTTTCGCGCGAATCGCGGGTTAGTTGTTGACAGCTTGTGTTTACACCAAGGGCGGATCTTAGAGGGAGCGACTTATAGGAGGCTAAAAGTGAAGCTTGATAAGGGTCTAACTTTCGGGGAACATATCAGAGACTTGTATCGGAACAATTGGGCAATAGCTTCATTGTACCCCATTCTAAGGTCCGGGCTGCCTTTTCCACTGAAGTTACGTCTTTTTTGGGTCCTCGTAATCCTTTTATAACTGGTGCATGGCCCCAGACTCAAACAACCTTCTGTAACTGATGAAGGCAATGGAATTTAACATGGCCGAAAGCTCCGACAAGTCATAAATATTACACGGCTGGTAACCGGAGAAGCTCTAATTTAAGCCAACAGTTATGATGCTCTTGTCTTTTTTTTAAATGAAAAAATCCAATTCCAGCGATTATGAATATAGTAACAGTTATAAGGCAGCAAAATAAGAAAAAATGCCATGCTTGTAATCGTGCAATATGCGAAAAACAACCAACCATGTTAGGGATAACTCCAAGAATACAAATTTCATTGAATAATTCAGTATGAACTCTTAGTTGAACAGTATAAGCAGGGCCGTATTTACGTAAGGGCAAACCGGGCAACTGCCCAGGGCGGCACATTTTAGGGGGCGGCAAAATTACTGGAAAGCTGAAAAAAATTAATAATAATAATAATAATAATAATAATAATAATAATAATAATAATAATAATAATAATAATAATAATAATAATAATAATAATAATAATAATAATAATAATAATAATAATAATAAAAAAATAAATAGACATGAAACATCAAGTTCCTTTTGATTCTGGATAAATTGATTGAAGAACTGGACACCAGAATTTCTTCCTACAAGGAATACAGTGAACCATTTATGTTTTTGACAAATCTGAAGATGCTTAGTGCACTTGAAATTCAGGAAGCATCATCCAGACTTCAGCAAGTCTACAGTTCTGATCTGGAAGATTCAGCATTTGTACCTGAATGCTTACACTTCAGAAGCTACATAGAATAGAATGAAAATGAGACGCACTCTCCTACAAGCTGTAAGGTAACTATCTAGAGAGTGTTTACCCAAACTTAAACATAGCTCTACAAATATACTTGAGCACTCCTGCTTCCAACTGCGCAACTGAGAAATCATCGTCTGCTCTAAGACGCATAAATAAGAACATCACAAGTGAAGGAAAGTCTTAGTTATCTTGGTGTTGTTGCAATTGAATCTGACTTACTAGTGAAAATGGACTATAACGAACTCATAAACTTGTTTGCAAATGACAGGGCAAGGAGGAAGCCTCTTGTTATTTAAACAGCATACGCTTTGACATCTAATATGGGGTGATGCCTCTTTAGTGTAAGTGCAAATGAGAGGGCAAGGAGGAAGCCTCTTGTTATTTAAACAGCATACGTTTTGACATCTAATATGGGGTGATGCCTCTTTAGTTTAAGTTCTTTCTATTAAGATGTTCCTACTTAAATTTTAATAACCTCACTTTTGGTGTTTGCCACTCATACTTAAGTATCCAGTAAGTAGTGAAATCATTCTCTACGTTGTGAAAATTTAATCGTATGTATGGCAAGTTGGGGGGGGGGGGGCAGCAAATTTTTTTTGCCCAGGGGCGTCAGAGGTCCTAAATTCGGGCCTGAGTATAACACAAAGTGAGAAAGAACAGGGCTTTACTTTCTCATTTTGTACGGACTATACGTTTTATAGGAAAATAGGCACTTGCATTTCATGGTCACGATGAGAATGAAGTATTCTCAAACAAAGGCAACTTACATTGAATATGAAACTGAATTTGCTATATATGACACCTTTATGAAAGAACACTTGGAAAAGTTTATTGTTTTTCGTACAAACTTCGCCTGAATAATTTAACTTCAAAGATGAGTGCCCTCATGATGCTTGGAATTACTAAGGAAATTTATGGTGCCTTCTTTGTTTCATTCATATTAGATGGAACTCCTGTCATGAATAGGGAACAATTCTCTGCCGTTCGTTACAATAATGTTGACGGAAATGTTGACGAAAGATTAATTGTTAAGTGCTGATAGAATCATACTCTCAGTATTATCGGACATTTGTTTAAGACAGTGGTAAAAGATGAACGTCAATTCCGTTAAGGTTGCGTCATATTTTAAGGAATTTTACAATATTCGTTGGGTTACATTACCGGGTCTGCTGATCAGGCTACGCCACTGGATAGGAGATGCGAACTTCATTTCGGCTATTTCTTTAGGGTCCCCAAAATGATTTTTAAATTTTTCTCCACAGGGAATGCGCCCGATTGTTGCTACGACCTTGAAATCTTACTGCGCACTAAAACTGTATTTTATAGGATACCTATGTTAATTGTTGGAACACCCTAAAATGAAACATGCGATGAAATGAGGTGCAATAATACATACCATCCAATAGTTCTATTAAATGTTTGCCCCAAGTTTTAACCTATTGTTGCGGCATGTAAACGTCACATGTTTCACATGTACCCCTGACAACCATATTGAACAGTAGTAAAATGATGTGCAAATGTTAGTAAAATGATACACATTGATGTGAACTTTCTAATGACAGTTTATTAAGTATTGTGTCGGAATATTACGCACGATTTCGTAGAATCGTAATTATTTAACACTTTCCTTATTCGAATAGTCTCCTTTCGCTTTGAAAATATTTTATATAAACAAATATTCTCCATTTACTAAAATAACCAAATTAGGTTTTCTAGATTCTATCACGAAAAATCGGCTTATTAGATCCTAACGTAAAATTAAGTCAATTTAGGCTCTGTAAAAATGAAGTACATTACTCGTTGGTATCTAAAGCATTAAAATAAACTGAAAATTAGAGAGTAAGTCCCTAAATGCCCGGGACTTGCTCATAACACTAACGTAAGCTTAAGGTTAAAAATAATAACTTGTTATTAACTATTTTAACGTTAAGTTTATTAATCATAATTATTACTGGATATTTCTCCAAAAATTGAATTAAGTTTATTGATCTGATTTTCACACATGTTGATTGAAGTACCTGAACGTATGTTGCTTTATGTTTACTGGCACTCCTGCAGATCACGTGCTCAGAGAATTACAAAGCTGTGCTGGAACCTTGTTTTTAAGACAACGCAAGAAATGGAACACCGTGGCTAACGAGAAAGACAAGCTATGGTGCGAATCGGAGTTACGTAGTAATTTTTGTCTGATACATGGCCAACATTGTATACCATCATGATAAAGTTGTATCTTTTGTATAAATTCAACGAGCAATTTTTTGCGTTTATAGAATATAGACGTATTAGGGGATTGTGGTTTTACTTCATTGGGCCTTGATTGTACTAGGAAAATTACGTCACTGCAGTCGTCGCGCCCCAGCCTGCTTATTTCGTTAGCGATGTGGAACATGCAGTGTCCTATCGTATGAGCCTACAGCACAATGCAGATGACATCATCATGACGCAGACCAGCGTGCAGTTATTCTTATTTTTCCATTGTTTTGCACTGTGTTCCATTATGCTGCGCCATGTTGGCGACATTAGTTTTATTATTGTCGCTATTGCGACTTGACGCATTTGGTGTGCGACGTCCCAGGCATTTTACCACAACAGTCTCAGCCTTATCAATGGACACTGTCCCAAGTACACATCTCATGTGAACTACTATGTAGCCTGTAAGCAAAACTACGAGGGCGAGTCAATAAAGACTGAGAGTTATTTTATTTTACCGCGCACAACAAAGGCACATCGTGGAAACAATGTTGTATGGTGCCAATGGATCACCTCTCATTGGTGGATAAAGCACATGCTCGCTTGCGCATGCGTCTGTACACAGGGGACGAACGAAGTAGCTCAGTTCGCCAGCCGCCTTCAGAGAAAATGGAGGTGTTACGCGAAAAACAATACGCAGCATTTAAGTTTTGCTTTCGTTTGTAGAAATCCGGCATGAAAGCTTACAGAATGTTGCAGGAGGCATATGGTGATAATGTTCTGCCACAGTCCACAGCACCTACTTTGATGGTTCAAGGAATTTAAGGAGGGTCGTGTTTGAATAACAAAGCAAGGTGGGTCAGGTGCTCCAGCAACAGCAATAAACAAAACCATGATTAACACAACTGGCATCATTGTTCGTGAAGACCAACGAATAACAATTGACAGACTTGCAGACATGCTACAGATTTCCCATGGCAGTGTTTTTTGCAATTCTGCGTAATCACTTACACATGAGACGTGTTTGTGCGAGGTGGGTGCCAAGATTATTGACACCTAAACAGAAGTTGATGCGGGTGGAAGTGTGTATGGAACTGCAACGTCTAGTTGAGCTGCATGGGGATGCATACCTTAGTTCAGTCATTACAGGTGACGAAAGCTGGCTTCACCATTACGACTCAAAAGGCAAACAGGCCTCCTCAGTATGGAAATCACCTGATTCTCCGACGCCAAAGAAAGCAAAGGTTGTTCGGTCAGCAGGAAAAGTAATGGTCATTTCGTTCTTCGACTGCCGTGGAATGGTGTATCAACATCAGGTTCCTTCTCATACGATGATTAATGGTGAGTATTACAAGTCTGTTTTGGATGTCCTTGGTAAACACATCCAACGAAAACGATCAGAACTGCATCCCTCTAGTTGGCGTCTGCACCATGACAATGTCCGTCCTCATGTGTCCAACACTGTTACACAGTATTTGGCCAGCAGAAACATTGAATGTGTTCCCCATCCTCCATGCTCTCCAGACTTGGCCCCCTGTGACTTTGATTTCTTTCCCTCTATGAAAAAGGAACTAAAGGGAAAGCGTTTTGCTACTTTGGAGGTAGTCGTGAAGAAGGCTCATGGCAGTTATAAAGATTATGTCAAAAGATGGCTTCCAGCACGTGTTCCGGGACTGGCAGAAGCGTTGGGCAAAGTGCGTTCAACTCAACGGAAAATACTTTGAAGAAGATTACACCAATCTGGACCAACAGTAGTGTATTTTATGTGTAAAAAAAAACATTCTCAGTCTTTATTGACTCGCCCTCGTACATATAACGCAAAGTTTCCAATAAAGTAAAAAGAATAACTCAAGTGATATGTATTCCTAAGTTCTATTCTTTCCTCTGTTTTATCATGTTAGATAAGTATTATTATTTATGCTCTATACTCCATTTTTAAGCCACTTTGCTTCTTTTCCAGCAAACAATCTGCGATATCATTATTCTGTTGTTTACTATTTACGAGTCTATTTTGTATCCTGTATGCTACAGAATAATTACTTATTTATATAGGAATAAGCTTAATTTTACTTTTACTCCAAAATAACCCTGACATTTTTGTTTACAGATTTTGAAATCATCTTACTCGTTCCTGGCACTACTTCGACAGCTGTTGCTGAGAGAAGAATATAAATAAAGCATTTCTTTAAATGAAAACATAAAATTGTTAACTCGCACACTAAAATGTTTACACATTTAGTGCAGCATCTAACACAGTAGCAAGTCAAGCAGCCTTGTAAAATCCTACACTGGTGTCTAATAGGTGCAGTACTGATAATCATGTTAATTTTGAACATTCTTATCCATTCATTCCCGGAGGACTTTCCAGGGAAAACAGAGAGAAATGTGAACTTCACTTTTAAATTATAATACTGTAGATTTCACAAGCACTAGAGCACAATAAAATTCCAATTTAATTAAATTTTATGTATAAATACAAGCTTTTCTTATTTGACTTCCATCTTTGTTTCAATTACAGCCGAAGATATTTGTTTTTAACTGTACCTTGCGGCGGCGCCGTTGCCGAGCGGTTAGACCGTTCGCCTACCACTTACGTGACCCGGGTTTGATCCCAGGGACTCGTATGTGGGATTCGTAGTGGATGAAGAGACGACAGAGAGGGTTTTCTCCGGGTTCTCCTGTTTCCCTCGCCACTCATTCCATTAACTGTTCCGTCACATATCCATTAATCCATTTCGCCTGCACTTCATATTATTTTCCTCCTCACTCTCATACCTGGTGCTTGGCTGACCACCTGGTTCCTTGTCTTCACTCTGTCCAGTCCATTGGGTCACCTGCTCCCCGACTAGGCACTAGCTTGTAAGTCCTAGGTGCCAGTCTTCCATACGGGGAGGGTAGTCACTAGGGCTCGGAAGTTCATGCCCTAAAAAACTCTGAAATATGCATGCAAATATGCTCTTAAAAACTTGAAAATATGCCAAGAAATATGCACTATTTAATTAAAACAATTAATGTCCCTTTGCGGTAGACAAGACGAGATAGTATAAATAATAAAGTTACCTTATTCCTTAGAGGTTGAAGCAGAAGTGGTCTCTCCGTAAGTATTAACTGCTAAATTGCAGTTCACAACCAACACTTTGCACACATTTTCAACTGTAAAACAGACAAAAGACGATGTTTGTTGTCTCTCAAACACTTTTGTAACGTGAAAAACTTCTCTCCACGTCACAAGATGTTATCGGGGCATATTTAAATGATGTTAACTGCTTCACAGAGAGAGTCAAGTCTCTTGGTGTGGCAGATGGTTTTCTTTCAAGGATGTCTCGAATATCGCAATCTGTTTAAAACCAGAATTTTTTGAAATTACATAATTCACTTTCTCTTTCACTTTTTGTCCTATGCTACGAAGAACCGCACTTAGATCACGTATTATTTTCTCAAAGACAGTAAGTGACTCATGCAAAAGAGATCCTACAACTTCCAATGCCGTTATGGCTGTTGGTAAGGCAGAAAAATGGGCAGATATGAAACTAAGATCCACTTTTAACCCAGTGCCAGACAGAATATTTTGTACAGTTTCTATTGATGAAGCATCTTTCGAGTCCAATGAACTAACAACCTCTTCCACTATTTCTATAGCTCAGCATAATATACAACTCCATCGACCCGCCCGCCTCGATAGCGTGATGGTTAGCGCGTCTGCCTCACGTTCAGGAGGTCGCGAGTTCGAATCTCGCTTAGGGTAAGTTATCCGGGTAAGGTTTTTTTCCGAGGTTTTCCCTGCCCTGAGAAGACGGATGTCGGGTAACTTAAAGCTGCGTGGACCTCGGGCTCATTTGAGCATCATTTCACCCATTTCATTTCATTCATTCGTCCGATATGACATAACGTTGGAGGACGTTAATTTAAAAAAAAAATTTAAAAAATAAATAAAAAAAAACTCCATCGACCCATGTTCCCCATCGAGTTAACACTAGTGCAGGAGGAAGTCGGATGATAGGTGCTGTTGATCTAAACAACTTAACTCTTTTAGGAGATTTAACAAAAATTATCTTTGTACTGGACACAAATCTATAATTTCAAAGAGTCCATCACAAATGGGTCACAGTTACATTGCCAGTGGTTGACAATTCGCTCACATTAAGAAGATAAGGTGCAGTCTTTTGTTCATTATTTAAAGCACCCACGATTATTTAGCAATAGAACGGCGCTCTGAATCAGGGATTTCATCAACACACAACCACACAAACTGATCCGCTAATTCATTTTGTATATCTGACAATATTTATTGTAACAATGTCCTACATAAATGCAGCGTACTTTCTTCAGGTATATGTTGACGAGTGTACTTGACAAGAAAGTTTTGAAATGTCGGATTATTAATTTTGAACAAGGTAATATCAGCAACTAAAAATGCTTGGCACAAGTCATAGGAAAATTCAATAACCCTACTCCTTAAACACTCTACTAGCTGTTTTTGAACAGCTTCTTCATTTGCGAGTTTTCTGATTAAATTCTCGTTATGTTTTGCTGTGTTAATGTACTGAACTATTTGAAATGTTTTCTCACTTCCTACGTTTCTCCCACACACTCCACAAAACAGTATCCTGTTATCTGTAGATATTAAGTCACCCGAAAACTCTTTCTGTAAATTAATTAATGTAGCACACGAAGTTGGTTTTATTTTTGGCATTTGAAGAGCTTTTTAACATTCTATACGCCTAATTTAATTTGGTGGGAACCAGTTCGCAACACTGTTACGTTTGAAGGCCACGACACAACTACTGGTGGTTAGGCAAGCGTTGCTATAATCGTGTTGCTCAAAACATTGACCTGCACTTTATCTTTGTTAATATAAACCTCTCAGATAACGCACTGATTATTCTCTACGCAAATACATATAATGACAACATGACTCAACATTAGTTCTCGCCATCTCGCGAGTTGCATCATCATGTGCGATACTTCCAATATGAAAAATATACAGATGGAAAAATAATAAAAAACCATAAAAACCATTAAAATATGTAATATAGGGACTATAATATTGAAATAATATTCATTTATCAAAACCAAGAAAATATGCAGTTATATGCACCATAAAATCATGTCCAAATAACTGAAAATTCCGTAATTCGTGCACATAATGCAAAAGCATACATTTTTAACCCCTATGAAAAAACATGCAAATGCATGAACTTCCTAGCCAAAGGAGGGAGGGAGGGAGGAAGGGAGGAAGGGAGGAAGGGAGGAAGGAAGGAAGGAAGGGAGGAAGGGAGGAAGGAAGGAAGAGGAAGGAAGGAAGAAAATTGCACTTTACAAATAAAAATAAGTATATATGCAACAGTTAGCTGGCATCAAACTTTCGTTTGCTACGGTGCATAAAGAGCAACATTTAACACTGTTGTATGAAATAAGCAGGTGTGCATCAAGTAATGAAATAATTGTATACTTACCTGAAGAAATGGAACTGAATCTGACAGTGATTATTATCTAAAAGAAATATGTGACGAATTATTGGCAATATTTATAATACAGCTACAGCATTTCGATGAGTTTTACCAATTTGTGGCAATTGGTCATATAAATA
Source organism: Tenodera sinensis (assembly GCA_030765045.1). Taxonomy (NCBI): domain Eukaryota; kingdom Metazoa; phylum Arthropoda; class Insecta; order Mantodea; family Mantidae; genus Tenodera; species Tenodera sinensis. The sequence continues at coordinate 42,978,434 of CM060971.1, forward strand.
AAAATCTGATGTATTGCACTCACATGACTTTCTCTACTCTTGTACTAACCATTCTTACAAACTCTTATTCCTATATATATCTTCGTGTTAGTTGAGATAAACATTTGTAGACATTATCTTATTGTTTATTTTCTCGTAGGGGCAAGGGGAATATGGGAATACAGTAGACTTTGAGCGATAGTCAATCTCTTAAAGCTTAGAGATCCCGTTCTCTTTGCGCGGCTAACATAAAGAAATGAACAACGATGTTGCATTTGACGAACGTTCTTTTCCTAAACTGACACCAATAACAAGGAATATATCGGAAATGGTTCACTCTACAAAACATTTACTTGTACATAAATTGTGTGTTTTTTTGCCAGATCTACAGTTTTTTTTTTTTTTTTTTTTTTTTTTTTTTTTTTTTTTTTTTTTTTTTTTTGCATAGTAAGATATGGTCTATCTGCTACGGTTTACCAGTTATGCAAAAGTCATCCAAGATAAGTAGAACTTCATGAGCTATAGCCAGAAAATTCAAGATATGCATTTCATTTTTCATAAATATATATCAAACATTTGGCATTTTAATCAAAATCGTTAGAGCCATTTTCAAAAAATCAAAATTTTCGAAAAATTTTCCATGTAAAGGGTAGTGTAGTGTGGAGAAATTTTCTTCAAAATCTCCGTGTCGCATTCTTGAAAGGCATTAACTTAAATACCAACTTTGGTTTTCAACCAATTTTGCGTTATTGAGTTATGCTGTCCACCAACAGACACACTGACAGACTAACTGTGTGTGGGCGCGCGCGCGCGGACCTTTTTCTAAAAATGCTTTTTTTGGATTCAGGGTGCCTCAAAACATATTTCCAGTGAAATCTCGCCATCGGATTTTTGAGTGGAATACAATACTTCCTCTACTTTACTAAAAGTAGTAGAGAAAGTAAAAAATAAAACTGGTCGAACATTTGATTGCCTATATTATGTCACCACTCTTTTATCGTTTACTTCTGTAATTATAATTGAGACGTGAAGCTTCAAAAAAGAGCTATTTGAGTATTTTCCATCTGTTGCTGAAGTGGGTTGTTTAGTCACAAAAGATGCTAAATAATTGGATTCCATCGTGTGTATTGAAATAAATTCATGAATATACACTAAGCAATCGTGCTACTTTGGGCGTATATGTAAAACGGAATGTCAAAAATGTTGACAGTAAACAGTATCTATCTGCTGAGGTCTCGTGATGACTGCCCGAAAAGAAAACAACCCCTCCCCTCGTTACTTGTAGTAGTTGATTACATACCGACATATGGCCAAACCAGTTTTGAGCCCCGGCCTACTTTGGACTTTCATTCGTCATTAAGTGTGAGCGCATGCATGGGTAGTGGAAGCCGATTAGAAAACAAAATATTCACCCGTTCAGTCCTACTCTGTTGTAAGACTGTGCAGATATGTATTCAACATTGTTCAGTTATCTCCTTTACTTTCTACTATAGATGTATTTGTTATTGGAACTTTTTATTCGTCATATTTGAATCTGCTATCACACGAAGTCTGCGCACCCATACCTCTAACATCCTGTATACATTACTTTCCTTGAGAATATACGAGTATGTATTTGTAAGGATGCACAAATATCCTGATCGTTCAAAGCCTTTAAAAATTACATATTCCTTCATGAAAACAAAACCTAGAAGTATGGTTGAGTCAGCTTTTTACTTTCTCTACTGGTAAGTAGGGGAAGTATTGTATTCCACCCAAAAATTCGAAGTCGAGATTTCGCCGGAAATACATGTTTTGAGGCCCCCTGAATCCAAAAAAAAGCATTTTTAGAAAAAGGTCCGTGTGTGTGTCTGTGTGTCTGTCAGTCTGTCTGTCTGTGGACAGCATAGCTCAAAAACGAAAAGTCGGTTAAAAACCAAGGTTGGTATTTAAGTTTAATGTCGTTCAAAGATGTGACACGAAGATTTTGAAGAAAATAGCCCCACCCTAAACTACCCTTTACATGGTAAATTTTTCGAAAATTTTGATTTTCTTGAAAATTGCTCTAACGATTTTGATTAAAATGTCATATGTTTGAGATGTTTTTATGACAAATGAAATTTATATCTTGAATTTTCTGACTATAGCCCCTGTAGTCGTATTTACTCTGGACGACTTTTGCATAACTGGTAAACCGTTAGAGATAGACCAAATTATACTATACAAAAAATGTAGATCTTGCTAAAATACACAATTTATGTCTCAATAAATTTTCTTGTAGGGTGAACCATTTCGGAGATATACCTTGTTATGTGTGTGAGTTTCGGAAAACTTGGAACTTTCGTGAAATGGGTCATCGTTGTTCATTTTTTTATATGTTACGTGTACAAAGAGAACGGAATCTTAAAGCTTTAAAAGATTTGACTATCGCACAAAGCCTACTGTATTCCAATATTCCCCTTGCACCTACAAGGAAATAAGCAATAAGATAATTTGTACAAATGTTTACTTTAACTAACACGAAGAAGATATGGGAATAAGAGTTTGTAAGAATGGTTGGTACAAGAGTAGAGAAAGTCATGTGAGTGCAACACATCAGATTTTTTAAGTCTACTATGCAAACAGTTAACTTCAAAACGCAGTTGATAACAAAAAGAGCGGATAGTTCAGTGGTTTTGTATGTAAATCTCGTGCTGAAGGTCCTTGGTTTGAATCCCGCCTCTGCTGAGGCGATTTTAAGTCGGTGCTATCCAAGTCTGATAAGCTCTTGTGAAATACCCTTAGGGCTCAAGTGGTTCGGAGTCCACGGTAAAAGCTGTAGGTACTCTCATTCCACCGCCATCCTCAGCATCACCCGTCAGAGGTAAAAGGAACACTTCGGAAATGCGTCTGAGTACGCTTGGTGGAATAAGGTTATCCCCTAAGTTAGACCCCATATGGGGAGCGTTTGAGACAACGACGACACTACATTTTACTGTTTCGCTCGATTCCGCAACCAGCCAGATTTCAAGCTCCATTGAACACCTTATGAGTTATGACTTTCCAATCCACAACTTATTTAATATTTGCCTGATTTATTTATACTTTTTACTCATCGCCATCACTTTGCTGTTTTGCTACTATTATTTACAGCTGTAGCTATGAATGTTACATTTCAGGTAAGTCTTCATTTCTCCAAGGACTTCATATTTTTATCTTGCGTTACTGTTGACACTGTTTAAGCAACAGGGGACAATTCTGAGCATTTTTGCAATGGCAGTTAATGGGCCAAAACCAAGGGCGGTTCCTCTGTACGCGCTACTGTGCTGCAGCACGCTAAATAATTTTGGAAATAACCAACTTTAAATATTTTACAACACTTTACAACGAGCTCTGATGTGTATTATGAGTTGTTTATTACTAAAGCGCGTCTCACCCTTAAAAGACAGTACACGTTAAATGGAGCGCAATGTTGCAACATGTACTAGTTGCGAATCTTTCTCCGCGAGCGACTCGAGGTGGCCGGAGTCCTGTACTTAGTCCTTCAATTGCTGCTTGACGAGACGGGCACTTTTAACTTTGGTATCCCTCCACGCCTTTGTTACTGTATGACCTAAATTTACAAATGACTCGTCTGTATAAACAATTGATTTCCCCTGGTCCCTAAACCTTTTACGTCTTTTAGATATTTATGTCGCCATCTGATGATATCGATATCGTCTCTTTCTATTAATATGCACTTGTTATCCTTTCTTTCATATTCGAACCCCAAATCAGAGTGGCCCTTGAGAAATTTGGTAGGGTCTCATCACTGTTGAACTGTGACAAAATTATATTCAGCGTGGGTGGAATATTTGCAAACTGTAAAGAATGAACAATTCGCCGCACTCCACCTTGCACTATTCAATCATATTGCGTTAACCTAGCGTTTTGTGTAGTCCCGCCCTTTTTGCTTTCTTTTTCGATGGCGTTCTTAGAAGTCCTTTCATTACTTCCTTTTTAATCCTATACACTACTGCTTCTGAACACTCAACAGCCTTAGCTGTTTCTTTTACTGCCTTACTTACACGCATTTTACTTCAAAAATAATCGGACACATTCATAATTATTTGGCGTTCCTTACTTCTTTATTTACCAACATATCGTCCCTTCCTAGCTTCACCCTCCATAACTACAAATATTTACAAAAATATTAAACAAATAACGCAATAACAGCTCACAGTTACACACACGGCTTCTTTCGAACTAATGTTAGTGCTGCTCCTTATACTATCTTCTGTGTCAGGCCTGACGCTGAATAGATGAATACCTTTTGTTTGCCTTACTGGATAAAAGAAAGAGGTTACTGCCTTTTGGTTTATTTTAAAAACTTTCTCCAACCTTCCTCAACATTTGTTCTCGCTGGTTCCCTGATGTAAACTCAATAACAAAAAAGTTTCACACTGCGTAACTTTTGCAGTGCACATATATAAAATTTTCCGAAAACATTTAATTTAAAAAATTATAACACTTAACTGGGTAAACATAGAGAATTCAAAGTAGGCAGGTAGTAGCACTATAGTTTACTCTACCTAAGAAAAAAATATAGATGCATTCTAGCAGTTAGTTTGTTAGTTAGTGCGTGATGAGTGTAGAAACAGCAAATATCAGACTTCTATTGAAAAAGACGTTTTCTGAAGAAATTTGGACCTATAGAAATGTATAATGACTCTGAAAAGGATATAACCTGATAGAGAAAAAAATTCTGCATAGGATAATGTGTTCAAACCTGAAATTTATAACAAATGAATATTTATACCATGCTATTAGGAATCTGGCAACAGAGCGAGGGTAGAAAAGGACGCGGCTAATGGCAACTTGTATGCGCTAGATAGAGACAGAGATGTCCCATTTAACTCAATACTGTCTTCTAAGAGTGAAACGCTATATAGTAGTGTGCTGGACAGGCAGCGCGCGTCGTCCACAGCAGCACGGAAGACCGTTGTGAGATAGCAATGTTACAGGTTCATTCTCCCCTCCCTTTCCCCGCCTACTCAGCATTCGCACTAATTTACACTGTACTGTGCTGCAATCGGTGACGCACGTTCCGCTAGTCATCTTGCTTGCGTGTGTGCAGTGTTATTCTCCTCTCAATTACCCGTGTTAAATAGAGCTTGCGGAAATGAATTCAATGGACTATGTTAAAGAATACATTCTCTACTCGATCCTTGTAAGAAAAAAATAACGTTAAAACACTTGGAAGACCTACTCCTAAATTTAGCATTCTTCAGACAGTCAATGGAAGAAAAGCTACTGGTAAGTACTTACATAAGACGTTTTCATAGTGACATTTTTGCGAAATATTCATGAATATGCGGTTATGAAATTAGGAATGCCCTTTTCTGTTTTTCGTACCTTTTGTCGGCACGAAAAGTGGCATAACTGGTCAAAAAGTGGCATAAAGAACCTAGGCCATTTAAATGAACATGCAAATAAGCATATATCGAGTAGGAAACACTTGATTAACCTTATGAATCTCACTACTCTTGTGCAGTAAACATTGGTGTACAGCTTAGTTATGCATATAGCGAATCTTTTAAACTAAAAAATCTGGTGTTGTACTCACATGACTTTCTCTACCCTTGTACTAACCATTCTTACGAACTCTTATTCCTATATCTTCTTCGTGTTAGTTGAGATAAATATTTGAACAAATTATCTTATTGCCTATTTCCTTGTAGGTGTAAGGGGAATGAATATTAGAATACTGTAGGCTTTGAGCGAGTCAAATCTTTTAAAGCTTTGAGATTCCGTTCTCTTTGCACGCTTAAAATAAAAAGTGAACAACGATGTTCCATTTCACCAGTTTTTTTCCGAAACTGACATAAATAACAGGAATATTTCCGAAATTGTCCACTCTGTTATTTAGACATAAGTTGTGTGTTTTAGCGGGATCTACATCTTTTGTATTGGTAAGATTTTGCTTATCTCCTATGGTTTACGAGTTATTCAAAAGTCATCCAGAGTAAATAGGACTACATAGGCTACAGCCAGAAAATTAAAGTATACATTTCATTTCTCATACAAATATCTTAAACGTATGGCATTTTAATCAAAATCGTTAGCCATTTTCCAGAAAATTAAAATTTTTGAAAAAGTTTCCATGTAAAGGGTAGTTTAGGATGGGACTATTTTCTTCAAAATCATCGTGTTGCATCCTTGAAAGACATTAAACTTAGATACCAACTTAACTGACTTTTCGTTTTTAGTTATGCGATCCACAGTCTGACAGACAGACACACACGGACGTTTTTCTAGAAATGCTCTTTTTTTTTTTTTTTTTTTTTTTTTTTTTTTTTTTTTTTTTTAAATCAGGGGGTCTCAAAACGTATATTTCCGGTGAAATCTCAACACCGAATTTTTTGGTGGAATACAATATTTCCTCTACTTACCAGTAGAGAAAGTAAAAAGGAGGAAATCGAAAGGAATATGTATATTATTTATTTATGCCAACAAATTTACTGTTGGTGTTTTCAAAAACACAAGCCGTGAGACTGCCTTTGTGGTTTACCCGGAGAAATACGAACTGGTTTGAGAATGCAATGTCATTCTGGCAGGTTGTCACAGTGCCTTAATGGTTAGAGCACCCGCCTAGTAAGTGGAGGGTGTGTGGTTCAAATCCCAGCTGTGGTAATGAATTTTTAAGTTCTAGTTTTATCTTTCAAGGAATAGGTATACTTTGTCAAAAATAATAGATTGCATTAAGGTGTGTGGTGCATTTGAATTGGCATTAAGAGGATACGACGAAACAAAAGAATCTGAAAATTCTAGAATAATTTAGGACTTATTAACTTACTAGCTAGTGTCGACAGTACTGTAAAAAGTTACCGTTTAATGCCTCAAGTTAATATCCTATACAATTAGCTGCAGATGAGGAAAACTGATTGCATTAAAGTTAGCCATTCGGTGAAAAATTTCATGCAGATGATCGATGGACTGCGCAAGAACTTGGATGCTGCCTCTACCGACGAAGATTAACATGGGTTTAAGTGGAAGCAATGGCACTGCAACAAAATCGCTGACGCTATAGAGGTGTGCGATCGCATCACAATAGACGAAATGCCGGTTTGAGTCAATATCTGATCTTGATGTTTGTAGGTTCTTAGACACAGACAATTTCGAAGAATACTCAACAAATTTTCCAGAGAATATTCTAGACTTGGCTGCAATGACATGTCCCATGCTAAACAGGAACAAACTGAAATCAGAGCTTTTGATCATTTATGAAAGACCAGAACTTCATTATGGGAATGGGGCATTAATACTATTTAAAATGCTCTACTCAAACACATTGGTTGAAGCTTTCGATGAACTAGCAAATCTCCTGAGGATTGTAGTCACGATCCCTATGACTACGGCAGAACCAGCGTTGCTTCTCTTCACTAAAAGGATGAAGTGCTTCCTAAGGAACACAATGAAGCAGGACCGATTCCCGGTACTCGCCATACTCTGTAGGAAATAATCTAGTTTTGAGAACCAAAGTTATCAACATGTTTGCCTGCATGAAAAATCGTCGGGCCGATTTACTACTATAATCAGAAACAAGTGAATATGAGCATGCAGCACGCTATCCGTTAAATCCACGAGCCACCACTGGCCAGAACTAACAGCAACAATGTTTTTATTCTTACGAAAGCTAGTACATGATCACTTGGCTAAGTATATAATCACAGAAGACGTTCATGTCATGAGATGATTTGAGAAAGCATTTCTTATTTCTATGACCAAATGTTCGTGGTATAGAAGATTTGCAAATACATTTTCCAACCCTCTTCTCTAGCTCAGCCAGTCTTGACACTGGGTGCTGCAACAGTAGTACTTAATGAAGTTTAAAACACAAAGAATATCATCTTTTAATTGATTAATCCTTTGAGCAAAGATATCGCCACCAATTATCGTATTAAACCTCTATTTAATCTTTTAAACCTACAAAGCTTGCTGACACTTACTTATCCATTTGATCCGTGGTTACGGCCCTTATCAACAGACTATATTGATTCTTTTAAAACCCTAAAGTAATAGCGACGAGATTTCGTCACTGGTAACTCCCCCTCAAGATGGTATATTATATAGATCCCCTATTTTAATGTTTACTTTCTCTGCCACATAGAGAAATACCTATTTGATATCGAGATTTCACCGAAAATATACGTTTTGATGCTTTTTTAATGTATCAAAGTTGCGACACGAAAGTTTTCAAGAAGATCCCACTATTCCAGACAACTCTTTACAACGAAAACTGAAAATACTGAAAAACTGAAAATATCGATTTTTTAAAAATCGATTAAGCGGTTTTGATTAAAATTCCATGTATTTAACATATTTTATGACAAATGAAATGTATATCTCGGATATTCTGGGAATAGGCTCTGAAATCGCCTTATTTCTGCATTATTTATGCATGGGTGTTAAACTGTGGGAGATAGACATCTTACTACGCAAAAAGTTATACCTCGCTAAGGCACACAATTTATGTCCAATGCATGGTTTGTAGAGTTAACCATTTCTGATATATTCCTTGTTAATTGGTTTGAATTTACCAGTACTTACTCTATTCTCAAATGGGAAGTCCTTAATGGGTTTTTTCTCCTGGTCTTGCAAATAGAAAAGAATTTAAAACAATCCCTTAGCGACAAGCTATTTAAAGATTTGTGTATCACTTAACCCCAATTATTGCCCCATTTCCCGTTGTAACTACAAGGAAATATCACACATGGAGATAGTGATATTTTGTTAACTTCAACAGACGTGACATTATGCTGATGAGACTGAATGAAGTTCATCAAGGTTCTTATAATTCCTCTGTTTTTAAGTCAGTCTACATAGCTCTCAAAAGCGATGTACTGCTTAATGACACTATGTTTTGTGCCTTTAATCTTCTTGATCGCACTTCCATCGATTTCGAACGCATACGTTTTGGGTCTCAATCCAACAAAACGACGAATGATTTTTCCATTAGCTTAAACTTTAAATTTTCCCAGCACTTTTTCGTTTTTCGTAGAATGACGTATATGGATTGTAGAGTAATCAGCCCTATCCAGGTGTCCAAGAAAACGTAGTTTGTCTTGGTATATATCTCTCGTAGTCACTCGACGGATGAATGAATCAGTATCCATGTAGATAAGTGTAAGGTTTTTAAGCCCATAATATGGTAACAGAACATCATAATGACAGCGCTACTTTAATGCCTTGCTTTCCAATGCTTTTGAACTGTAGTTTCTTCTGATCTTAATGCTTCACAGGTCTTCAAGTGGTCTTCGTTCATTTCTGCTGGATCGTTACACAGGACACATATTGGTGAAGCTGAGATACCTATTCTGTAGAGATGACTTGCTAAGCAGTCGTGATTTGTCAGTAGTCGGAAGGCTGCAACCGCTGTTTTCCGTGGTCTCTGGGGGATTATATCTGGGTTGGAAGGTAGTGTAATCCATTTTTTATCTTTGGCATTTGTTTCTATTTCTTGTAGGTATGAATGAGAACATTTTTTAATGATCAAGCGTTTTATTGAGGAATATGAGAAATTGAATTTAGACTTTTGTTTTATTGTTGTGCCTTTCTTTGCAAGTGAGTCTGCAGCTTCATTTCCCATGACTCTACACAGTCGATGAATGTAGACTTAGCAGTCAGCTTTTCCAAATTCCTCTCATTGGTAACAAATGGTATATCCATTCGTTTCCGTGTATTCTCCATAGTTTTACCAAACATACCGTTGTTGAAAACTTTGTAGAGGTTCTTCTCAAAATCATGTCTTGTTCCTTGTCGTGGTCCGTTATTGAATTCAACGCATGGGTTTAGCCAACGGGACTGGAGGAATTGTAGCACACGATGTATTTTTGTTACCTTTAGTCCATGACTTAGAGCTTGTTTCAAGATCATATGATGCACCACCCACTTCTTCCGTGATCCAAGGTGTGGAATTAGCTTCTTTGTACAGGAATCCTTTGACTTTATACACTCTTATGTAAATCATGCAGCTCAGCCGGGTACTTGACGTCAACTTCTAAAATGTCTCCAAGAGAAACCCACTTAACCAGGAGAAATTTAACCAGGAGAAACCCACTTAAATCCTTCATAGGGAAGGGCGTGACACCCTTATTGGTTATTGGCGTCTTCGTATGTAATATAATGAGAGGGTTTACGAGCATCTACTGCTCCATGTAGATGTTGCTCGACTCTGCATACCGATGAGAAACCTAACATAAACCTCCTCTTATACCAGATTCAACTATCAGTAGCTCATCATAATCAACAAGCAATTACAACTCAATTCCGGTATACAGAACCATGGCATCCCAAGTAAGTCCGGGAGATGTGAAATAATGAGCAGGATCAACTTATGGGTTTGTAACGTTTGAGCTCTAAATGTTTCCATCAGCGAGGAGAAGCACATCCATAATAATCACCTAAATTGCTGCTATTGAACTGCTTCCATACATTCTGGCCTTGTCTGTAGTTCTCAATGCTGATTTCTTCTCTGTTTAATCTGCTGTAGAAAGCGTCCCTCGAAGGTAAATATGTCTTGTTCAAGACATCCCACGATGTGACATAATCATAAGGGAATACACCCTTGCGAGTCATCAAGTCGATCTTTTCTGCTTCAAAGTACTTCAGTGTTTCAGGATATGTAGTCAGGGTTTTTATCAGCTTCTCCAAGCTTGCACCCAGGAAATGGAAATTATCTACAAATCTGAGTTTAATATCAATATACTTCGAAAATGAAATGTAGCTTTCTTCTGAGTTAGGAATGACCTCTACTCTTTCACCGTTGCACCCTAACCCATTAACAATGTTGTGTGAATCACACCCACCTAAGTTATGCATGAAGACAGGGATGTCATTTGGTGTTTTACAAGCCAACTTTACTTTTTTGAAGTTCCTTATACTTGTTAATACGGTGCGCATTCTTATTGAGGATCGCATGCATGAAGCATGACCTATACGGGGTACAGCCCCATGTAAAAGAATGAAGCTAGTTCCATAATAATCTATGTGGAGAGCACTCCAGCATTCCATTCCATGCAATGCTGTGCGTAGTATTCTTATACTAAATTAACTAAAACGCTATTCATGAGCTGTGATCGTTGACATACTGAAACGCACGCATTTAATCAAGAACATAATTTTGTCATCTGTTCGGAGAATAATTTGATCAACATTTTAAAAAGTGAAATAATATAATTTATAACAAAAGCATAAAAAACAGACAAATCTTGCATAAACATTTGCAGTTCGTGAGGAAAAGCTTGAATGTGGAGTGGATTCATTAGACAGATCATTAGACATATGGATTGGTAATTTATAGAGCTTTTACCCCAATCTGACATGTATTTTTGATATGCAGTTGGAAGATGAAAGATGCAAGATGGAGGTTGTGATCTCAGACAATAATACATAATAGCTATACCTCTATTTTCGTAAGGTGGGATCCGACATAAGCGCCTCGGTCGGAAAAATAAGTGAGCTAGGCAGACCCTTAGCTATGGTAACAGCCACACAGCTGTCTGTAACCGACGCCCCGTCACTAAGTTACCACGTGGTCATTCATTGATTGTATTACTCTTCGCGTTACGCTCTTGGGTTCAGCTTGCAGTTACTGTGTCTTGTTTATTTTTTTCTGTTTTCCTTTATATTCTATGTGCCTCATTTGTTGTGTTATTAGTTACTTCTCATTATTTAATTGTTGTTATTGTTATTGTCATTAGTTCCTTTTTATTTTTATTTTATTTGTTGCGTTATTTATGTGACTATAAAAAAGATTTCTCGAAGTGGTCGCCGAGACTGCAATCCTACTCGTGAAACTCGTGTTACTGGCCAGGATGTCCTAATCCAATCCCAGGGAACAGTGATGATAGTATCTGCTAGAAAATTTTTCGACAGGGAAAGCGAAAGCATCGGACAAAAGAATGTTCATTTAACAAAGTACAAAATGAAGCACAGAAACTGTATCAGCAACAGCTGAAGGTCGCGGGTTCAATTCTGGCCCAGACCGATGGTGTTTAAGTGTACTTAAAAACGATGTCGGCAGATTTACTGGCATGTAAAAGAACTCCTGCGGGACGACATTCCGGCACGCCGGCGACGCAATTCCGGCAATTGGCAGCGTCGTTAAACAACAAAATAATTTAACACCACTTCGTTCGTAGGCAACACGTGACAATGGCTAGTAAAACCAAAGGCCGTTTTCACACAGCTCTGGATGCCTCGAGTGCAGGGCTAGTTACGAGAACCTTCGCAAAACGTCGTATTACAAAAATCGCCAACACCTAAGTGAGAAGCTATGTAAGGAAGCCGGCTTGAGGATTGAGTCAGTTTTCAGTTCAGTCAATCAGGGTATGATTTGCCAGAATGAGTTGTGAACGGTTGAGCAGTGAATGTGTCAAGGTTAGATACTACACAACATTGTGAGCTGCAAAGTCACGAATCTTGAATTTTGGTTCAGATTTAGAGGAATTAAAGTGACAAAAATAACTGGACGTGTCATTTGTCACAATATGTACAGCCTTACTGTCCCTATTTCATACAAACAATGTGTGATTGTGTGTGCCAAAAGAAGGGCCCTTCTCTTTTCGCTGCACTGGTTACCTAATGACTCATTGTTGTAAAAGGCTTTGTTCTAATCTTTGCTATTTCTCGGTTTCCAATTGTACTTGTTCTTGTTTTGTGGTGTAAGAGCCACTAATAAGAGCAACACATCTATGTTGGGCCAACAACTCTAGCCTTTCAACACAGGTCGAGTTTTCCAATGACAATATTTGCTACTCTCATATACTACTTTGTTCCATTTTTTACGATTATTTTTCAAGAGGTTATCTTTGTTTTTCCTGTTAAGACATTTCCTTTAGGAATAAAACATTTCGTGTTGGCGGCAAAATCTTATATATTTAAACGAGCAGTTTTGTATATCTATCTATCTATCTCTAATCTATCCATCTCTAATCTATCCATCTCTAATCTATCCATCTCTAATCTATCCATCTCTAATCTATCCATCTCTAATCTATCCATCTCTAATCCATCCATCTCTAATCCATCCATCTCTAATCCATCCATCTCTAATCCATCCATCTCTAATCCATCCATCTCTAATCCATCCATCTCTAATCCATCCATCTCTAATCCATCCATCTCTAATCCATCCATCTCTAATCCATCCATCTCTAATCCATCCATCTCTAATCCATCTCTAATCTACCTGCCTGCCTGCCTGCCTGCCTGCCTGCCTGCCTGCCTGCCTGCCTGCCTCCCTGCCTGCCTGCCTGCCTGCCTGCCTGCCTGCCTGCCTGCCTGCCTGCCTGCCTGCCTGCCTGCCTGCCTGCCTGCCTGCCTGCCTGCCTGCCTGCCTGCCTGCCTGCCTGCCTGCCTGCCTGCCTGCCTGCCTGCCTGCCTGCCTGCCTGCCTGCCTGCCTGCCTGCCTGCCTGCCTGCCTGCCTGCCTGCCTGCCTGCCTGCCTGCCTGCCTGCCTGCCTGCCTGCCTGCCTGCCTGCCTGCCTGCCTGCCTGCCTGCCTGCCTGCCTGCCTGCCTGCCTGCCTGCCTGCCTGCCTGCCTGCCTGCCTGCCTGCCTGCCTGCCTGCCTGCCTGCCTGCCTGCCTGCCTGCCTGCCTGCCTGCCTGCCTGCCTGCCTGCCTGCCTGCCTGCCTGCCTGCCTGCCTGCCTGCCTGCCTGCCTGCCTGCCTGCCTGCCTGCCTGCCTGCCTGCCTGCCTGCCTGCCTGCCTGCCTGCCTGCCTGCCTGCCTGCCTGCCTGCCTGCCTGCCTGCCTGCCTGCCTGCCTGCCTGCCTGCCTGCCTGCCTGCCTGCCTGCCTGCCTGCCTGCCTGCCTGCCTGCCTGCCTGCCTGCCTGCCTGCCTGCCTGCCTGCCTGCCTGCCTGCCTGCCTGCCTGCCTGCCTGCCTGCCTGCCTGCCTGCCTGCCTGCCTGCCTGCCTGCCTGCCTGCCTGCCTGCCTGCCTGCCTGCCTGCCTGCCTGCCTGCCTGCCTGCCTGCCTGCCTGCCTGCCTGCCTGCCTGCCTGCCTGCCTGCCTGCCTGCCTGCCTGCCTGCCTGCCTGCCTGCCTGCCTGCCTGCCTGCCTGCCTGCCTGCCTGCCTGCCTGCCTGCCTGCCTGCCTGCCTGCCTGCCTGCCTGCCTGCCTGCCTGCCTGCCTGCCTGCCTGCCTGCCTGCCTGCCTGCCTGCCTGCCTGCCTGCCTGCCTGCCTGCCTGCCTGCCTGCCTGCCTGCCTGCCTGCCTGCCTGCCTGCCTGCCTGCCTGCCTGCCTGCCTGCCTGCCTGCCTGCCTGCCTGCCTGCCTGCCTGCCTGCCTGCCTGCCTGCCTGCCTGCCTGCCTGCCTGCCTGCCTGCCTGCCTGCCTGCCTGCCTGCCTGCCTGCCTGCCTGCCTGCCTGCCTGCCTGCCTGCCTGCCTGCCTGCCTGCCTGCCTGCCTGCCTGCCTGCCTGCCTGCCTGCCTGCCTGCCTGCCTGCCTGCCTGCCTGCCTGCCTGCCTGCCTGCCTGCCTGCCTGCCTGCCTGCCTGCCTGCCTGCCTGCCTGCCTGCCTGCCTGCCTGCCTGCCTGCCTGCCTGCCTGCCTGCCTGCCTGCCTGCCTGCCTGCCTGCCTGCCTGCCTGCCTGCCTGCCTGCCTGCCTGCCTGCCTGCCTGCCTGCCTGCCTGCCTGCCTGCCTGCCTGCCTGCCTGCCTGCCTGCCTGCCTGCCTGCCTGCCTGCCTGCCTGCCTGCCTGCCTGCCTGCCTGCCTGCCTGCCTGCCTGCCTGCCTGCCTGCCTGCCTGCCTGCCTGCCTGCCTGCCTGCCTGCCTGCCTGCCTGCCTGCCTGCCTGCCTGCCTGCCTGCCTGCCTGCCTGCCTGCCTGCCTGCCTGCCTGCCTGCCTGCCTGCCTGCCTGCCTGCCTGCCTGCCTGCCTGCCTGCCTGCCTGCCTGCCTGCCTGCCTGCCTGCCTGCCTGCCTGCCTGCCTGCCTGCCTGCCTGCCTGCCTGCCTGCCTGCCTGCCTGCCTGCCTGCCTGCCTGCCTGCCTGCCTGCCTGCCTGCCTGCCTGCCTGCCTGCCTGCCTGCCTGCCTGCCTGCCTGCCTGCCTGCCTGCCTGCCTGCCTGCCTGCCTGCCTGCCTGCCTGCCTGCCTGCCTGCCTGCCTGCCTGCCTGCCTGCCTGCCTGCCTGCCTGCCTGCCTGCCTGCCTGCCTGCCTGCCTGCCTGCCTGCCTGCCTGCCTGCCTGCCTGCCTGCCTGCCTGCCTGCCTGCCTGCCTGCCTGCCTGCCTGCCTGCCTGCCTGCCTGCCTGCCTGCCTGCCTGCCTGCCTGCCTGCCTGCCTGCCTGCCTGCCTGCCTGCCTGCCTGCCTGCCTGCCTGCCTGCCTGCCTGCCTGCCTGCCTGCCTGCCTGCCTGCCTGCCTGCCTGCCTGCCTATCTATCTATCTATCTATCTATCTATCTATCTATCTATCTATCTATCTATCTATCTATCTATCTATCTATCTATCTATCTATCTATCTATCTATCTATCTATCTATCTATCTATCTATTTATTCCGCGCAACTTGGAAACGGCTCTAACGATTTTGATCAAATTTTGTAATCAGATAGGGTATTGCTTTTTAAGTTCAGCTATATAGGTGTAATTCCCGAAAAAACGCGATTTTACATAAAAAATAACATTTTTTATTCCCGCCTCTACGGTGCAATTCTTGTATATACTCACGGTATTTCAGAAATAGCTCTAAAGATTTGATTAAATTTTTGTATACATGCATATTACATTCACAGTGTTTTCTCTACTCACTTTTAGGTAACACATTCACATCTCTTCCTCTATTCACTCTTCTATAAACAATTTTCCATAAAAACGTGGTTTTGCACCAAGAAACATTTTTATCCGCATCATTTAAAATAAGTCATACCACGTTCTATATGTTTGAAATATAAATGCTATTACATTCACACTGTTTTCGCCTCTCACTTTTAGGTAACACATTCATATCTCTTTCTCTACTCACTCTTCTACAAATAAGCATACAAGTTTCTGTATGCTTGAAATAGAGATGCTGCATATTACATTCACAGTGTTATCTCTACTTACTTTTAGGTAACACATTCACATTTCTTTCTCTGCTCACTCCTCTATAAACAATTTTGCATAAAAAACGTAATTTTGCACCAAAAACACCTCTATCCCCGCTTTTAAAATAAGTCATACCATGTTCTGTATGTTTGAAATAGAAATGCTATTACATTTACACTTTTTTCCTCTCACTTTTAAATAACACATTCATATCTCTTTCTCTACTCATTCTTCTACAAATAAGTCATGCAATTTTCTGCATGTTTGAAATAGGAATGCTACATATTATATTCATACTGTTTTCTCTACTCACTTTTAGCTAACACATTCACATCTCTCTCTACTCACTCTTCTACAAATAAGTCGTATAATTTCGTGTATGTTTGAAATAGAAATGCTACGTATTACATGCACACTGTTTTCTCTACTTGCTTTTGGGAAACACATTCATAATTGTTTCTCTACACACTCTTCTAGAAATAAGTCATACAATTTTGTGCATGTTTGATATAGAAATGCTGTATGTGACATTCACAGTGTTTACTCTACTCACTTTTAGGTAACACCTTCACATGTCTTTCTCCACTCACTCTTCTACAAACAATTCATATCATCTATACAACTTGAATGTTTGTATATATCTAACTGTTAATCTCGAAAACCGCTTAACCGATCACCGCGAAATTCGGCACGTATGTGTATTTTTTCATGGGGAAATTTTTTATGGTAACAATTTCACTACACAATATATTACTTTCAGATGGTTTTCTACTCGCATTTCTTTTACGTAGTATGTTCATTTATCCTCTGTTTGCCCTTCAACATACAATTCATATAATATTCTATGATTGAAATATAAATGCAACGTATTACATTCACACGACTTCCTCGACTAATTCTTCCTTTACGAGGCACCATCAGTCTTCTTTTGCCACTCGCCCTTCAACATATAATTCATACAATTTGATATGTTTGAAAAATAAATACAACGTATTATATTCATACTACTTTCTCTACTCACTATTGTTTTACGTAACAATTCACATGTTATTCCCTATCGTTTATCAACTTCATACATACCAACGCCTACACATATCGTATGTTGAAGAGTGAGTTAATTCCAAAACAGGTTGACCGATCGCCATGAAAAGTGATATATCTAATTGTTTTCATGGCGAAGGTTTTCATGCAATCCATTTTACCACCCAACGTATTACGTTCACATGTTTTTCTCTATTCCTTTTTCTTTTACCTAACATACTACTCCCTCTTCTACAAACATACATTTTTCCATGCACTTGAAATATAAGTGTAACGTATAACATTCACACGGTTTTTCTACTCATTTTTATTTTACTAAACACAATCACATTTCTTTCACTACTCCCGTTTCAGCGAACAATTACGAACAATTCATACAATTTTCTATATGATTGAAACAGAAATGCGTAGTACATTCACATGGCTTTATCAACCAGCTTTTCTTCCTGTAGTATTTGTTATTGTTCAACAGTGCTTTTGCTTAGTGTTGCTCCGGTGCTTTAATAAAAAATAAAGAAATAGTTAAAAAAGTAAAGTAATCACAATTGATGTCAGGAGTGCGCCGAAAAGCACGATATGGAACAGTTGATGAAATAAATGTTAGCAAAGATGGACATAATCAGAAATGAAATGAATTCTGGAATGCGGCAGAGGAAAGAAATATAAAAAGCGAATTGGAAAAATGTAAACTACGGAATAGAAAATATAGGAACAAAGATGGACAAAATGAAAACAAAAATGGAAGGCAAACTGAAAATGTAAACTCCGAAACAGAAAAGAAGAAGACGGGAATGTGTAATATGAAGGTAGATCTATTGGAGAATACTAACGAGCGACTGGCCAGAGTAAAGGAAGCCATGGAAGAACTGGACGGAAAGATAAAGGACCTTGGCGAATGTGTTAACGCCCTGGTGTCAATCGCAGCAGCAAAGAACTGAACTCCATAATAGAACAAATGCTCGACGAAAACGTCAAACTGGGTGGATATCCATGGGGGAGGCCTGCGTTCAGCAGTAGACGTTTTACAGCTGAAATGATGATGTTTATGAAATATTTGTATCTCGGAAATGACTCTTCACAATTGCGACTAAAATTGTTATTTAGTTAACGTTTTGACTTTCAGTTTATCTAAATAAGTGTCTTCTCCCACAAAAAACAGGATTTCACAAAAACAGAGGCGAAAAACGCCGAGCGAAGCTCGGTCGCCCAGGTACTGAATGTCATATGAGATTTTCTTCGCTAGTCATCTCTTCTGTTTGTCATTTTTTTGTGGTTCACTGGTTCGGGTTTTCATCAAAACTACAAATGAATTTTGTCCATAGACAAAATAATATTCTTATTTCACACTAAGTTGAGCTGCTTGGCCAACTTACAAGGAAACCGCCGTCAAGCACGTATGTCACTTCGGTGATTCCAACTTCTTCCACTTTGGAATGCTTCTTTCCAGGATACCTTTGATTGAAATTAAATTATTTTGTTCTTTAACGACGCTGTCAATTGCCAGGATCACATCAGCGTCACCGGTGTGCCGGAATTTTGTCCCGCAGGAGTTCTTTAACATGCCAGTAAATCTACTGACATGGAGCTGTCGTTTTTAAGCACACTTAAAAACCATGTCTGGGCCGGATTTGAACCCGCGACCTTGGGATCAGTAGGCCAGCGTCTAAACAGCTGAGCCACCCAGACCTGAGATGTCAGCTGTAGAGAATAGCCTGCATGCTAAATATTGGTTTAGTTTAGTAGAACTATTTCAAATCCACAATATTATATTCATTTCCTATCATATTTCGCCATCATTTCATATCAACCACTTCCTCGCTCTCACAGCAGGTTTCGGGCGGATCACCTATCCTGGTTCCTCTGTATGATCAACTCCGGTTACGAAGACCGCATATACCGGCCGGGAGGGCTCAGGCAAGGCCATCTCTAAGTAACAGGCCTGGATATGCGATTCGTGACGTCACAACGCGAGGCCGTCGTTCCAAGCAATTCATACGGAATAAACACATGTTTTACAGCATTTCTGCACTGGAAGAGGCGTGCATTCATTTATATTTTCACATTTCGTATTAAAAGTTAATGTGTGTTAGTATGTTAGTGGAAAACATGCTTTGCATAGTTGTTAATGACAGATCACGCTTCTTACCTTCTCAATGCAAATATAACTCCAGTTTCTTTTCTTTTGCCTGTAGATAATACCAAACTGTCTTGTTTAATAATGCAGCAGTTTTTCAAGGGGATGTTCGTTATTACTTTTATTTTGCTCATCAAAATAGCACCCAGTAACTCGCAATCACTAGCATTACAGTCAGCACCGATATTGTCACATGTCTCAGCACCTAAATGTAGAATTAAGTTTCTTTGGTTTTCTACTTTAAGAAGTTCTTGTTCATATGTCTCAACAAATTTACTACTTTTTCGTGATCACTAAGCATTTTCACCTTCTCTGGTGAATATTTTAAATGCAATGATTTCGAGTTTCTATCAGGACTGAGGGGTTGAGAAATTTGTCTGAGGTAATCAGGACGGGGTAAAGAAAGAACATTGGAATCACGTAACTGTCTAGTTGCTGGGTGAGAAAAATAAATTGAACACGCCCATAACAGGGTAGCGGGCGTATATTTAATTGACTTTTGACTGACCAATTTTACCTGCTCTTCTAGGAATTTAGTTTTTCGATATTCTGTGGTATCTTCATTCATGTCCTCCCAACATTCCTTTAAAATGTTGGCGGCCTGAAGTAGTTTGTGTTCTGTTTGTTCACTTGCTATTATGAATCCATTCACATGACTTAAAAGAGCATCAAAGTTAGATCATTTATCCAATATCATTTGTTTACCGAGAATCCATTTGAACTTACTATTGGGTATTACAATTTTACCCTATAGAACCTGAATAGTAAAATTTGAGTTAATTTTAATGCTGCTACAATTTTAGGAATTTCTTCAGTATCAATTTCCACAAAAATTACATCATTTTCTTTTATGATGACGGTGAATCCCTCTAATTTCATGTCACTAATTATATTTTTAAGCTCTGAAAATCAACAATTTTGTCATCTTTGAGTCATTTACGAAATACTGCTGCATCCCTTTCCAACGTTTCCCCTCTTCTTTCCTCTGGATCCCTACGTTTGGGTGCTGGTTCGGAAGTCAGTTAGGTTGGTAAATTAGGAAACAGCGGAGGGGCATCGATTTTCAGTAAGTTTAGGAGATCTTCTGGGTACTAGAAGGACACTTCCATCATTTCGCGTAGCAGTAAATTCCTTCATATGTGCTGTTCAGAAAAATGTTTAATACATACCACACCTGGTTCATAAATATCCCTGTGAATAGCACGTACCCACTGTTGTCTCCTGTGTGAATCCTTTGGAAACGAAAACACTGTAACATACTTTTCTACAGTTGTTTCATAGCTTGAGGTACAACCCGGCACACAACACTTCCTAGGCATTTTGTATTAAAAACTTTGTAATTCGATTCTTCGCTCACTTAATTGTTTACTACCACGTTGTAAGACACAAGCAACTTCTTAGCATTCCAACCACGCACTGATATATTGCATCCTCGTAATAAACAAGCAGGTGATAAACATGAGCCCCCGATGATGACGTCACTAACGTAATCTCTTTCCGTCTCCAGACCTGTTTAGATAAAGATGGACTCGGCTCGGGTTGCTCACTACGTCTCACACTCCACCACTGGACCCCGCTCATGACGCCTTTAGTGGGCAGAGGTGGGGGATCCAGCACCGGGCGGTAGGCCAAGGCTATTACACTCTAAGGTTGCAGTGCCACAGGACAGGGAAATTTATATTGAACTGTCGATGTATTACTGTAACCTCTTTGGACCTGATTAACGTTTTTTTATTCCACTTGAGTGTTAATGTGTCTTTTCTTGCAACATATGGTTTCCAAAAATGTTTACCTTTAAATTCTCTACCGCTATGATCCCAACCTCGTGAGCTTTGTCACAGTTAACCAATTCGTCAGAAACAACCAGACCATAATAAAAATAAAGGGCGTGTGTTCACTGAGCTAAACGTGAAGTTTTAGGTGAAAAGGTGTCTCTTTTTTTCTGGATTCTCTTACTTCAACCTATTGTTCAGAAAAGCCGATTGATGTAAAGAAAATAAGTCTTCAACTTTTTCTTCGCTTTCAAAACGAAATATTATAGAGCAATTCCGCGAATATGCCATACCGAGTGTTAAAATTTGAAATCAATGTTTCACTTTTTTTACTGAGGAAAGATGATGCTAGATACTCTAAAGTATCTTATGAAGTGAAAAATAAATGTTTTTGACGTGAATATGGGTTCAAATTTCACTTCTTACCCACATATTTCCAAAGCAATAATAATAAGCGTGAATAACGGTGATTTTCATATCAATATTTCAGGAGCTATGTACAACTGTTTTAATTTTTTTTTTCGATGTACATCACACAATGACTCTTTATCTTCAGAACGTGTATATGGGTAATAATTTTCGACATTTATAAATAATCCTTAGAGCCTGTTTAATTATTACTGTGTGTCAATGTCAGTTAGTGACGGTAAATAAGGATAAAGTCCTCTGCAGGGAAAAGTAATTGACTGAAAAAAATATCCTTTTTGATTCTGCGTCATTACAATATAACAAATAAAAAAGTATGACAAAGTTTTCCTCTAAAGTCATTCGTTTTCCCACAAAACACGCGAGAAACGGACAATTGGTGCTGGCGCCCTGTGGTCGTCATACGCGTACAATGCTTGTGAGACTTCAGTCAGGATAGACGTATCAGTCTGTTTCTGCCTCCATGGTTAAATACCAGCCCAAAGACAATGTGAATACAAACAACGTCTGAAGGAGCAAGGCAGTCATGCACAATGAAAGGAAAAAATAAAAGTGACTATGAGGAAAGGAAGAGCAATACTGAAATAAACAAAACAAATCCCGGCACACCGGCGACGCTGATGTGATCCTGGCAATTGACAGCGTCGTTAAACAACAAAATCATTTTTTTTTTAAGGAAGAGAACACCTCAAGTCTGAATTAGGAGATATAAGCAAGCACAGCGGGCAAGACAGAAGATAAGAGATCAAGAAGGGACTGATAAGGATACTCCATCATCAGCGGGTTTCAAAAGCAGGCAGCATTTTGGAAAGTGCAGAAAACGTGTTGAGGAAGCATTGCCGCAATCTTCACGCAAAAGAAAAGAAATGATTCGTAAGTTAGCAGTTGAAGAGGGATTACATGTTGTAAAACCAAAGCATTCTGTCCCGGTATCAGGAAAACAACTATCAGAGGAACTTTAAAGTGCAATCATCACGTTCTGTCAGGATGATTCAATATGTTACCAAGCTCCTGGAAGAGATGATTTTATTGAAATCCATGTTCAAGGAGAAACAAAAGAAATTCGCATTAGGTATCTAGTGGTAACATTAAAAGAAGCACATGCACCTTTCTAGAAGACCGAGAAGAAATCTCCGTGGGGTTGACAAAATTTGCTGAATTTCGCCCTGCTCACGTGCGTCTTCAAAGTCAGATCCCACATAATGTGTGCACATGCATTATACATGAGAATACGAAGTTTCTTCTCAAAGCATTGTGTAAAAATCACATACTCACTGAGACTGAATTTCGTAAGTTCATAACAGAAGTGGTTTGTGATCAGAAATCGAGTAAGTGTATGCAGGAAGGATGCTCCAAGTGCCCGGGATTGAGTGGAGCAGACATTTCCGGTGAACTCGCTAATTCTCCATGCGAATGGAAACTGTGGAGTTCACGTAATGGAAGAATGGAAATAGAAGTTAAAAAGGGATCTGTAAAAGACTGCATTGAAGAACTGACCAATTGCCTGCCACGTTTCCTAAATCTCTCAATATTTACTGCTGTTGCCTGATATAGGAAAGAAGATATTGGCGAAATTCAGAAACAATCTTTTGCTTTTGTGTCTGATTATCTATCACATGACAAATATGCAGTTGATATTTGCTTAAGGAATATATTTTCGGAAATATTCGATATTGTTCCGAATCTTGAACTTGTGAAAGTGTTTTCTGATGGAGCTGCTAGTCATTTTAAGCAGAAATACACATTGAGTCATGAGACATATCTTTCCGAAGTATTTGGAATCCAAATTGAATGGAACTTCTTCCAATCCTATCACGGAAAGGGGGCAGTAGATGCGATTGGAGGTCAAGTGAGGAGAATGGCATGGACAGCTGCGAAAGCAGGAAGCAGGATTCAGAGTGCTGAAGAATTTGTTAATATTGTTAGAAAGAAAACCAAATTATGTTTTCTTGAGGTTTCTCTGCCTGAAATTGAAGAAGCAAAAGAATTTCTCGACAAAAGATTTGAACGTATTTCACCTATGCCATCCACTCAGCGGGTTCATTATGTGAAAGTATTAGGTTTAAATGTTGTGGAATATGCTTTTCTTTCATGTGCGGAAAGTGTCAGAATGATGCACAACTTTCGGAAATAAAAACAGTGTAGTGATATGCGCGTGTACTACGAGGTTACCTACAAGGAGTCCAATCCACAATATGTTACAGGTATGTGCTGTGTGCTCTCATGTGTCGTCTTTGTTATGGTTTTGAGTCAGCTTTTTATACTTGCAATGACGTAACTGTGATAAGAAATGAGAGCTGTCAACATCTGTTTATTCTGTTTATGTTTCATGACTTTAATGCTTCTCCAAAGGATATGATTATTGTCAAAACGATAAATACAATTACTCACCTGTATGTATTACATGTATGTAACGTATAATACGTATCACTATAATTTACCATATGTTATACCATGTAAAACAAAGACAAGGTATTACAATTTTCGCATATGTCAGTTAGTCACAAACTCATGTCATTTAGTCACGCTGACCTTTGAATAAATATCTCCAGATGAGAATAACATGCCAAACCTTCTTTCAGGTCATTTGAAAGCTTAGAAGTTCCTCTCTCAAGTGATTTTTCAGAACAAATCAAATAAGAAAACTTTCAGAGAAAACGGAGGACAAACGTTTGAAGTTGGACCTGCAGTTGACAAAAATGTCAGTTAGTCACGAAAAGTTTAGCGCTCATTATTAAATAATTGTTTCATTTTTTAAGGCTTTTATCTTTCCTATCATAACCGCCAATGTATTCTCTGTCATCGTATGTCGTTAAAATAACATTTTTACACTTATATTGGCCATTAGACAGACATTTTAAGAAGAAAATGTAGTGTAAATGTCAGTCACACGCGGAATTGCTCTATATGAGTATTTTCAATAATTATATATCTGCCATAATTAAGGACTGCCAAGGCATTATGGAGTGCGTAAGACACTACTCAATATATGTGTTAGTATATATCCCAGCCCAAAATTTACCTGCCCTCCTTACGTAAACGTTTTCTTATTGGTAAACAGTCCTGCTTCTCCTTCTGCCAACTTCAAGTTAATCATACATGCCAGTAGGGTGAAAAAAATAGAAACATTTCTATTACAGTGACATACATTTCAAATATCCAATCCTGTCTACGACAGTAAATCTGTCTGTCGCTCTCTTTCAGAGGAGAATACATTCTATGGAAGAAACACTGCCCAGTGTTCTTGGTTTAGAATTCATCTTGCATAAAATAACATTTCATAACCTTACTTTATAATGATTACTCTATTCTCACCTTCCAGGTAAACGATGCAAGGTGAAGCTGTAAAATCGTTGTGATGTCCTGGTTATTAGATCGCCATTTGAAGCTGAAGTCTTTGGTGATGTGACGTTGCCCTTCGATGTAGCTCGCCTCAGCTAGTTCTGCATAAGATCTCTTTATCTCGGGTTTGCGCAAGTGTAATGGACAACCCAAGAACAACTTTTCATATCCTTTATTTCCTATTTAAATATTTTCAGGAGTTATGCCGAAAATATTTGTATCTGTAGAGGCATCGCCCTCACATCCGCTCAGCGCGATCTCCCGTACTGGTCTCTCTTTGAGTACTGACTCGACGCTTCTCTCTTACCCACGCTAAGAAGCCGTTCGCTTCCCATTTGAATGTCATGACGTCATCCAAGAAAGCCTCGTATCCAAAATGCTATTTCCTTTTCCCGCAATTTAGAAATGTCCCTTTCTATTATAACATGTTCTTTTATGAATTTCAAATATATAATTACTTTTTTAGGAGTAAACGATGTTTACTTTATATTTTATTAGATATCTCACGCGACTTTTAAGGTTTGTAGAACTAACTTTCGAACGTGGATTTAAACTATGTGGTATGACGTCATGACTCGTTAATTTCAAACCAATAATGCGTTTATTCTACAAATTTAACGACTATCATTTACTCATATCTTGCTCACCTTACAACACTTGCTACTCTATTATCTATGTATATTATTACTTAACACTTATCGCAAATCTCACATCCGGCAATTAAATTAAAACGTGTCTTTTTCAAAAGCCCATTCGATCGGAAATCTAAATTTCGGTATCAAATGCCCCCATTTATATTATTTTATTATTTCATAATAAAATAATGTAAATGTCTTGCCCGAAAGAAAAATTAAAAAATTACTCCTGTATTTTGAATAATCGGCAACACTCCCATTATATACAATTTTCAATTACACTGTTTTGAAATTGGTGATTAACATATTTTCTCATTAATCTTTTTAACATGACAAACAATTATACATTTGACTTAACATTAATCCTTAAATACTAATTACAATATGTTATGGTTTCTTCTGTGAAGCTTCTATATAAAGGTTAAACTTCAAGAGTCTTTCTTTATACTTCCTTCTTTTAGTTCATGTTTGCTCACTTAGCTCTCACTATCACTTGCACTGTGATTTTTCACTTTTGTTATTGTAACACATATCTGTACTATATCCTCTAAGCACTAAAATGTACATATATTTATATAAATCCATTGCACTCTTTAGACAAGTTCTTTCTTTGTCTTTCTGTGATAACTATCTATACATCTAAATATTTTAATAAATGTTGACAAAGTAAATATTCTGTTTTCTCTCTATGCGGAGATGAACAATTTAACAATCTTTCTGAAGCTGTTATTGTGAGCTCTATACAATATATTTTTAAGCTCTTTGTAGTAGATAGCAATTCACATTCTGCATTTTTCATGAATATGTAAGTACCTGACCAATATATGATTTTCAAGTAAGCTAACATTTACATTTTATCTCAAAGCTGATTGGGCGCCAATAGACAAATGACACTTCCAATTTTTTTTTTTACATTAAATCAAGGTTCCAAGGCACCACACGGTTTCTTGTATGGTCGAAGGAGTTGTTTATGCCATCTTCCCAGACATTTTTCATTTTTAACATATTTTAATTCATAGGTATGATAACCAAATTTTGATATAATTTCTGCAGGACCTTTATATAACAATTCCATCCTTTTGTTCCTACCTCGCAATGCACTTGATAACTTATGGTCTTTAACTAGTACCCAATCTCCTATCTTAGGTTCCCATTTATGTTTTCTACTCTTTTTCTTTAATTTTCGCTTCTCTGCCTTTTTCTTGATTCGTTCAAAAGCAATTTTCGCTCTTTCTTCCTCACTTAACTGAATGTCATTATTTTTCAGTGTTTTTGGTTCCCCGATCAATATTGGTTCTGGTTCAATTCCTAACATTAATTTTATTGGTGCAAACCCAGTAGTTACATTAATGGTGTGATTGATAATCTTTTCTATCAATGGACAATATTTTACCCAATCCTTGTGATTATGATGTGTAAGTACACGTAAATAAATTCCTATATCTCGGAGGACACGTTCTGTTGGATTCCCTGATGGAAAGTATGATGAACAATAATTTAGTTTTCTCGAGTCTAATGTCACCCTAATCTTCCATTGGCCTTATTTACAATACATAGGGGATTCACAAATTCTGAATTCGAAATTTCAATAAACTCATCTTCTAACATTGACTTTATAACTGCATCTACCTCTTCTCTTATTGTACTAGGGATAGCTCTCGCTTTATGTGTAAAAGGTTTGATGGGTATCATCTCAAACGAATGAGTATAAATATTACATTTACCAGGTTTCTCAGAGAATACTTCTTTATTTCGGATTAATATTTCAAACAGTTTATCCCTCTGTTGTTCATTTAGTTGATCAGCCTGAGTTACCTTTTTCCTCAACAATTCTTCTAAGTCTTCACTACTCTCCCTATCATAGTACCTAGTTGCATCAGAAACCCTCAAATTGTCTATGAAATCATTTTTATCCCATTCTACATTTTCTTTATTATCGACACTGTACTCTTTGACATTTACTTCAGTTAATTCCATAGCTCCTACTTTAACATATTCTACAAAGAATGTATCCCCTTGGATTTCTTCTTCCTCTTTTTCTCTTACAATAGTTTCTGAACTACTATCTTCCACAAAAGGCACTATAATGATCTCATCTTCAACTTTCATTTCTAGAATCATGTTTTTAAAATTCACCACAGCTTCCCAGGCATAAAGACAATCACAACCTATTATAATATCTGTCACAAGTCTTCCTACAATCAGAAATAAAATTCCAAGTATTCTCCCATTTATTTCAATATTTATCATTGCTTGAAATTTTACTCTCTCTTTTCGTTTTCCCACAGCTAGCGAGCAATATATCCCATTAACTGGTAAAGACATTACTTTAAAGCCACTACTTTGTAAATTATCATAAAAATTTTGTGAGCATACTGTGCTATTTGATCCCGTATCTATAATTGCATTGTATTGTTTTCCATTTACTCCAATTTTGATTTTAGGTGGATCTCCTACTTTTTCGTTTTCGTCGTTTCTATTTTTCCATTCTCTTTTCTTTTGTATCATCATTTGCCTTCCAGGACTATTTATTTCCGAGTACTTATCACAATCATTACTAGGATACCCAGTTCTCACTGAAGGCGCGTTTGACCGGGTCTGGCGTTTCCCTGATTTTTAGGTATGGCTCCTGTACTATTTCCCAAATTGTTACTTCTGTCTTCCTGCATTAAATCGGGGTTACTTCCTACCATGTTTTTGACCGTGTTAATGGCCTCAACCATTTCTGCATTTTCGGGGGAATTTCGTCCATTAGAATACCTTTCTTCCTGTCTTGGTGACCTCGGTCTAAACTCATTATCTCCATTTGTCCAATACCCATCATTTGAATTTCTACTATGTCCAAAATAACGGCCCCGTCTACCTCGATCAAATCTATTTGTATTCATATAATTCACCCTTATATTTCTTCCCCTTTGATTACCATTTCTATTTTGGTGACGCCCTTCCTGGTTATATCTACCTTGATTTTCCCACCGGAATGATTCCATCCTTGGTACTGGTCCTTTATATCTTTCCCTAATCTCACTTCTATTCTGATAATACTGTGCCCCTTGCCCGAAAGAATTTACAGTTTCTTTTTCTTCATATTTATTTCCAAATGCGTGTTTTGGCTTATTGACTTCTAAGGCTGATAATAATTCGATCATAGCTGCAATGCTATCGGGTCGGGCTATGATTAGGTAATGTTGAAGTGTTTCCGGAAAATGTGGAGTAACTATATTTATTAGATCTTTTTCATCCAAGGGAGGGTCCAACATCTTCGATTTTCTCGCTATTCTCATAAAATAGTTGACCATCGATTCCTCCGATCTAGGATTAAATTTTCCATTGCTTAATTCAACTCTAATATTAGCCTGCCTACTAGCTCCCCAATATCTGGTTAAAAAGATGTTCCTAAAGGTCCGGTAGTCATTATTGTTACCCATAGAAAGGCCTAGCCAATTAGCAGCATTACCCTTTAGACATTTTCTTACTATCACCATCTTGTACTCCTCTGGTATACGTTTCACCGTGAAGTACTCTTGTAACCCTTCTAAAAAGGCTTTAGGATCATCTGAATCTTCATTTTCAAAAACTGGAGGTGTCATTTCATTTAAGACATGGTTAGGCCAATGTAAATTTGAATTGTCACCTATCCCTGAGCTATTTCCGAGATCAGAATGGGAATTACTGTTACCCCTATTTTGCATCGAAATGTCAGCTGATACACCTGGTATTGCCTCGTTTCTTGCAACTTCATTACTAAGATTGTTGTGATTACATGCATTTTCATTTAATTTCAAATTTTCTAAGGCCTCTTTTACCTGAGTAATTTCTGTTACTACTCCTTTTATTTGGTCTGTAACATCCTCCAAATTTCTAGCCTGCCTTTCACTTTCTACATCAGATCTTTCTATTCTAACTTTACACCCCTGTAACTCTTCTCTAATTTCTTCCCTTTGTTTGTCTAATCTATATGTTACTTTTTCCCTTTCTTTATCTAATTTTTCACTCACTTGTTGACCTAATTTCTTTTCAGAATTCTTTACTTCTTGCCTTATTGTCTCTAATTCTCCCTTAACCTGTTCTACCTGTTCTCTATTTTCTCTCACTTCACTACTAACTTTATTAATTTCCTCCCTAACTTCTTCCCTAAAGGTTTCTAAAGCTCTCTTCTGATTCTCCAATTGCATTCCCAATTCCTGTTGTCCCTTCTCTAATTTCTGTCCTAACTCTATACTAGTTTCATCTATCTTTTGACTTAACTCTGTACTCATCTTTTGACTTAACTCTGTACTCATCTTTTTCACTGTTCTTAATTCTTTACTATTTTCATCTATCTTTTGACTTAACTCTGTACTCATCTTTTTCATTATCGTTTGAAACATATTCTCTATTTCTGACATAAATGCTGGTCTTTCTGAATTACTACTAAACATTTCTGAACTACCTCTAGGTGTTTCTCTAACGTTCTGATCTTCTACTTCTTGGCATATTCTGCTACCAATTACATTCTGATTAAATTCTTCCATCCTACTTACACTTTTCTCAATTTCCGGACTATCGAAACCTAAAAATTCAGTGTCACTGTCTTCCATTTCTAAGCTATTTACATGTGTTTTTCTACTCACCAAAATTTTCAATATTTTCACTATTTCACTTTAACTGCACTTAAACTTGTTCACTACACGTTTCACAGATGTTCACACGCTGGGCACCTTCTTGTCTGCTGGTTCGATGCTGATCTGGTCGTCTTGGGGTTTTGGTCCATTCTTTCGGCGCCCCACGTTGGGCGCCAATTTGAAGCTGTAAAATCGTTGTGATGTCCTGGTTATTAGATCGCCATTTGAAGCTGAAGTCTTTGGTGATGTGACGTTGCCCTTCGATGTAGCTCGCCTCAGCTAGTTCTGCATAAGATCTCTTTATCTCGGGTTTGCGCAAGTGTAATGGACAACCCAAGAACAACTTTTCATATCCTTTATTTCCTATTTAAATATTTTCAGGAGTTATGCCGAAAATATTTGTATCTGTAGAGGCATCGCCCTCACATCCGCTCAGCGCGATCTCCCGTACTGGTCTCTCTTTGAGTACTGACTCGACGCTTCTCTCTTACCCACGCTAAGAAGCCGTTCGCTTCCCATTTGAATGTCATGACGTCATCCAAGAAAGCCTCGTATCCAAAATGCTATTTCCTTTTCCCGCAATTTAGAAATGTCCCTTTCTATTATAACATGTTCTTTTATGAATTTCAAATATATAATTACTTTTTTAGGAGTAAACGATGTTTACTTTATATTTTATTAGATATCTCACGCGACTTTTAAGGTTTGTAGAACTAACTTTCGAACGTGGATTTAAACTATGTGGTATGACGTCATGACTCGTTAATTTCAAACCAATAATGCGTTTATTCTACAAATTTAACGACTATCATTTACTCATATCTTGCTCACCTTACAACACTTGCTACTCTATTATCTATGTATATTATTACTTAACACTTATCGCAAATCTCACATCCGGCAATTAAATTAAAACGTGTCTTTTTCAAAAGCCCATTCGATCGGAAATCTGAATTTCGGTATCAAAGGACTAACTTATGATTGTCACGATCTGGCCTTATTAAAGCGTAATGCAGAAAGTGCATGGCAGCCACATGTTTGTGCGACAGTTTGATGCAGAAAGTACGTGCCAGACTCGTTAGTGCAACAGTTTAATGCAGAGTTATGCGCTTTAGAAGCTACGCATTAGTGCGACAGATCGAAGCAAAATTATGCCTCATGTTGCTGGTGCCATGATGTTTTGTTTAGGGTGCCAATGAAGGTTGCACCTACACAGTGTCTCGAGAGTTCCTCTGCTAGATCCGTTTCGTAGTCTAAGTCGAGCACAGAGATTCTTCTCCCAGGGTATGCGTAAATATGATATTCAGAAAGATGAGACTGGTTATGTTTATAAAGTCTTTTAATGAATACTTCTAATATTTCAAATAAGGTGTTGCCGACCGATACAGCTTATAAAATAGCTCACTACTTAAATAAAACTGCGCTCGTGTATAACTACTTTGAAGTTGTTGTTGTAGTGTTTAACGCCCGCTTTTACTACTACGGCACCGCAGGCGGTGACACTCATGATACATGAAGATGGAGCACCGGTGGAATGAGATGGCGGGGGAAACCGGAGTACCCGGAGAAAACCCGCCCTGACGCCGCTTCGTCCACCACGAATACCACATGCGGGTCCCTGGGATCGAACCCGGGCCGCCTAGGTGGTAGGTGAGCGCGCTAACCGCTCGGCCACGGCACCGCCAACTACTTTGAAGAATATGCTTCACCATGATATTGTAAATTCGCGACATTAAAGAAATGCATTCTAAAAAGATTATATACTTGTAGTCTATTTGGTAAACATGTGTGTTGAAAACCATACGAGTAATATTAGCGTAAACTAAAGGAATATCAATGAAAACAGAAACAGAGAAACTGTCACTAAAATGCATACCACAAATGAACGTGTAACACTATGTACAGCTGGGGGGGGAGTCATGTCTGGAACGCCAAACTCCATTAAGTCCTACACGGCACAGCGCCTGGTTTATATCCGCGATGCAGTTGTGTAGCAGCAGCAACAAGTTGTCACAAATTCCAAATCGTAATACTTGTATTACTAAGCTATATCACTAACCAAGGGGCTATGCCAAGTAGACTTAGACGAATTAAGGGTTCCAGACATAACTTTTACTTTCTCTGCTATGTATGGTAAGCAGGGAAGGTACTGAATTCGATGAGGTTTCACCGGAAACATGTTTTGAGATTCTCTGAATCCAAAAAATGAATTGTGTGTGTGTCTGTGTCTCTCTCTGTGTGTGTGTGTGTGTGTGTGTGTGTGTGTGTGTGTGTGTTTGTGTGTGTGTGTATCTATGAACAGCATAACTCAAAAATGAAAAGCTGGTGAACAACTAAAGTTAAGGTTAATATTTTTCAAGGATGTGACACGAAGATTTTGAAGAAAATTCATCCACTCTAAACTACCCGTTACATGAAGAATTGTTCTAAAATTTTTATTTTCTCCAAAATGGCTCTAACGATTTTGATTAAAATGCCATATGCTAAGAGATAGACCAAATCTTACTGTATAAAAATGTAGATCTTGCTATAACACACAATGAATGTCCAAATGATTTTTGTAGGAGTGAACCATTTTGGAGATATCCCTCGTTATTGGTGTGAGTGTTGCAATGCTTATACTTTCCTCAAATGAAAGATCGTTAATCACACTTTTATATCTTGGCCGTTTAAAGGGGACGGAATTTCAAAGCCTTCATATAGCGACCAGCTTTAAAAGATTTGACTATCGCTCAAAGTCTACTGTATTCTCAATTCCCCTTGCACCTACAAGGAAATAAACAATTATTAAGATAATTTCTGCAAATACTTATCTCAACTAACATTAAAATAAAGACTTATGCGACGAGGGACCTACCGCAGGAGCCAAAGTTCTCCTCCCCCTCCCCCTCCCCCACCCTAAAACCAGGGAAGGTGGGTCTTTCCATTAGGCCAATACCTTGTTTCCTAAAAATCCCCCCTTCCGTAGGGAACGGAAGTGGATACGCGTTAACTCATCCGGGAAGACTACCTATAACCTAGGTGAGGCCGTCGGATATGTAGCTTACCGACTACTACCTCTGCAGGCTAGTACCCGAGAAGTCGAGGTTTCTCCCAACCCAGCCTCAGGACGTTCTGAATCTCCCATGAGTATCGGAAGCCACTGCCCGCGCGAGACCAACCCAATCCGAACAACTCCTAAGAGGAAGCGCTCAGATGTTCGACCCGAACTACTTCGATACGTCAGAAGTGTCACGAGTGCTAGGGGTACGCAGCGCTCACACCATAGCAGCTGAGGGAGTCGGAAACCCCCTCCCTACGGGAAAGAAGATAGCATAAGAATGTGTAAGAACGGTTAGTACAAGAGTGGAGAAAGTCATATGAGTGCAACACATCAGCATTTTTTACCCACAGCTGTACATGAAAAAGTCACATTTTGACATATCTGAGTTTGATTGTCTCAGCTGAAGGAGAACCTTCTATAACCTTTAATTCTGTTTATTTCATATTCTCCGAAGAGTAAGGAGGAATTACAGGGAAACATAAATGAACTAAGAGTAAAGCATGTTGTTTCCTTAATTTTCTTGTGTACAAGCACTTTAGAGGTAATTTGGTTATGTTGCTTTTAAACTCCTGCTGCACAAGAAGTAAAGAAGGCAGGGAGTTTGGGAACAACCTAAATATTCCCTTCATGGATCCCCTTTCTTAGTAGATGGATTTAGTTCTGGAAAGGAGACAATCGGATGTGTCTAGCTTATGAATTGCAAACACCTAAGATAACCTAAAATCATCCTTCCGAGCGTCAAATGTATTTATTAATATGAAAAACCAAAGCTCGATACCGCAGAGTAGAGGGCCGGCTTCTAAAATTAAAGTGCGGAGGTTCAAATAGTGACAGAGGTTTGGCCTGTCTTTCCTTCCTTCTCTCCTTTCCCTCCTTCTCTCCTTTCCCTCCTTCCCTCCCCCTCCCTTCCTCCTTCCTTCCCTCATCCGTTCCCTCCGGTCTTATCTGTCCCGGTAGGAACTCCGTCACGTCAGCCGATGGCTTATGTGCGTCAGAAACGGGGAGGAAGAATGAAAATTCAAAATATACTTTTCATTTTTCATAAAAATGTCTTAAGCATATGTCATTTTAATCAAAATCGTTAGAGCCATTTTCAAGAAAATCAAAATTTTCGAAAAATCTACCATGTAAAGGGTAGTTTAGGGTTGGGCTATTTTTAAATCTGCCTGTCGCATCATTGAAAGATATTAAACTTAAATACCAATTTTTGTTTTTAACCGACTTTTCGTTTTTGAGCTATGCTGTCCAAAGACTGACAAACAGACACACGCGCGCACCTTCTTCTAAAAATGCTTTTTTTGAATTCAGGGGACCTCAAAACATATTTCCGGCGAAATCTCGACATCGAATTTTTGGGTGGTATCAGTACTTCCTCTACTTAGTAGTAGAGAAAGTAAAAATGAACAACGATGTTCCATTTCACGAAGTTTTAACTTTTCCGAAACTGACACAAATAACAAGAAATATCTCCGAAATTGTCCACTCTACAAAAAATTTATTTAGACACAAATTATATCTTTTAACTAGATCTATAGTTGTTGTACAGGATGATTTTTGTCTATCTCTTACGGTTTACGAATTATTCAAAAGTCATCCAGAGTAAATAAGGCTACATAAGCTATAGCCAGAGAATTTAAAATATACATTTCATTTGTCATACAAATATCTTAAACATACGGCATTTTAATCAAAATCGGTAGAGCCATTTTCAAGATGTCAAAATTTTCCATGTAAAGGGTAGTTTAGGGTGGGGCTATTTTCTTCTAAATCTCCGTGTCGCATCCTTGAAAGACATTAAACTTAAATACCAACTTTGGTTTTTAACCGACTTTTCGTTTTTGAGTTATGCTGTCCACAGACAGACACACACACACACACACAGATACAGACACACACAGACACAGACACACACATACACACACACGGGGCCTTTTTCTAAAAATGTTTTTTTATTTATTCAGGGGGCCTCAAAACATGCATTTCCGGTGAAATCTCGACATCGAATTTTTGGGTGGGATACAATACCTTCTCTACTTTACTATACCTAATAGAGAAAGTTAAAATGAACAGTGGTTGGTGGATGATATGGTAAGTGGGTTTACTGACTTGTGTGAAATGCTTGAAAATAAAATAAGGAATTGAACAAGTGGTACAAGGTTGTTTTCTGCAGGGAGGAGAGAATACCCGGAGATGGCGTGCTTTCACCATCCATGCATGACAGTTGAAGCCAATGACCACGCCCCCTCTGTACTTAAGATGTCCGCTTACATTAAAAACGAAAAGGTTGCTCTCTACTTGTTCTTCATCTGATTACCCTCCCCTTGTGTAGGACTTACAGTCCATAGGACTTACAAGCCAGTGCCTAGGGTCAGATGCCTGTTGCGGAGCACAGGAACCTATGGACCGGACAGAATGAAGACCTGGAAGCGGGTGGGTAACCAAACACCAGGTATGACAGCGAGGAAGAGGATAATATGGAATGTAGGCGAAGTTGACGAACAAAAAGGTGATGATGAAGCAATTGGTGCATCGAGTGGCGGGGGAAACCGGAGAACCCGGAGAAAACCCGCCCAGACGCCGCTTCATCCACCACGAATACGACATCCGGGACCTTGGGATCGAATCCGAGTCACCTAGGTGGTAGGGGAACGGTCTAACCGCTAGGTCACGGCGCTACCAATAAAATTAAATGTTTTAAAAAGGTCAAGAAATGGTGGCAGTGATGACGTTATTGGTCATTAATCATTATCAATAAACACTTATATCGTTACATGAAGGCATTTTTTACCATATGTGTATGGCGTTACTAAACAATTTATTTAGGGGCCAGATATTGTAACGAAATGGCAAAATGCGAAATCCTGTTACTTTTCTAACACTTTACTGTACTCTAAATTTTACTGGAAATGCACAATTTTCTTCTCGTTGCTAACACAATTTATAGACTTCCTGCTATTACAATTCACAATTGTTGTGATAATCTTTCCCAGTCTTTCAATATCTTTTTCCAGTTTCACTGTCTTATTTCTTGACTATTATGACACAATCACTCGACGACACATACGTACTCGCTGACAGACTGGCCGATTCACTCATACAACTAAAAACTAACTTTGCACGACGACTGACACTCTAAACTAACTCGAACTGACATCTACTCCATCATTCACTTAACTACTACTCTAACTCTAAAACTGACTCGTACTGACTGTTACTGACTGTGTCTGTCCTACTTATACTGGAACCAGTGTCACGTGACCTTCGAGTTCTTTCCATGCGCGTGTGCAACGATGACTCAGCGGAAATAACTAGAAGCTTCTGGACACTACTGGTGTTATCGCGCTGTTCGTTCCCATACACACTCACTAGTCGCCCTGTAGCCACGAACCTTTCCTTTGTGTTTTACCGCCATTATTTCGGTCACGTACAAACACACAGTCGCTCGCTGTATCCAACGTCACCCGTCCCCCTCTCGTCCGTATATTGTTGAACGACCCAAACACAATAGGTGGTATAAATAAACGCAAGCAATAGCTTTTTTTTCACTAATTCGGAGCAAGAGGTTGGTTTCGTATAAATAAAAACCTTCTCCTCCGTCTCCTTGCAAGCTAAAGCTTCCAGACCTTGACCGCGGAGCTACGGCTCGCGAAATGGTATAAATAAAAACCTGCTTTCCTCGCTCCGACGGAGCTTTTGCTGGCTTTTTCTGAGGTAGCTATGTAGGTACCTCAGCTTGCTCATTCAGTTAGTATCATGGCGGAGTTCATTATGGTGGTTCCTCAGCGTAAAATAAAAGTATATATAAGACGCAGGGACTCTGGTGTGAGTAAATACAAACAGTTATATCGGTTTGAGAAAGAAAATGTTGACTGGCTTGCACAACATTTTTTACTGGAGTCAAGTGAAACACGAGGTGGAGCTCTGAACAATGGTGAAAAAATGCGAAGTTTTTTAAGGTATGTAGGAGATCCCGGCTTTCAAGCTGGTGTTGCGGAGGATCTTGGTGTCACGCAGGCTACGATATCAATAGAGCGAGGGCATATATCCACTGAAGAAGAAATCAGGTTGACTGCACGGCGAATTGCTTGCTTGACGTCATCGCTGCTACCTCGGACTGAGGGGTGAACAGCGTGCTGTGGTTCAGTATGACAGCTGTGCCGTGCAGATAAGGGAGTGTTATTTTCTGTGCGATCCGTGTTTACATACGAGGTGAATAATGTCTTCAGCTTTAGGTGATGGTAAATTAAATAAGTTATTGGAAGAATTTGGAAGAAATAATTTCGTATTGAACGGCGATACGATACACTGTAAGTTATGTTATTCACAAATTAGAGATTCCAAGGAGAAACGGAAATTGTTGAAGCAACATTGTAATACCAAAAACATAAAGCACTTATTGCAGCATCAAAGAATAAAGAACACGATCATTTGTCACTTCAATCGGAGCTTTTTTAAGACATGTGCAAAATAGATCATGTAAAATCATGTAATGATCCTGGCTACGCTACAATGGTTCATATAAAAATTGGTTTACAACAGCTAGACAAAATGTCATCTACGTATGACGAACACAATGCAAAATATCTTACGTTTGCTCCCGTTACATCATGTGACGTTGAGAGAAGTTTCTCGCTGTATAAACATTGTTTAGATGACATATTTTACTTTTGAAAAATTTAAAAATGTATTATTGTTCACTACAATGTTTTTGAAGAACGAATAGATGACGATATGAACTGATGTAAATGGACTAGAGCTTCTTACACAGCCCTGCCCTTTTGTTTACATGTTCTGAACTCCTGTGCTACGCCGTTTGCCGGTCACCACGGAGCGTGTATAGTACGAGCGCGCGAACATTGTAAGCGATGGGATATTTATCCTCGCTCTAGATATCAAATAGCTTCTGGGAGGTCGTTAATGCTATCAACGCTAAAGCGAGAAATTGGATAGAGTTTCCTACAACTGCTCCTACTTTTCAGGAAGCCAAGGCGGAGTGGTCAGAGCGTTATAATTTCCCAGATGCAATTGGGGCAGTGCATTGTACCCACATTTTAATAAGGAAACCAAATGTACACGATGACGAGTACATCAACAGGAAAGGAGTTCCCAGTATTAATGTGCAAGCTACGTGCAACGCAAAGGAAAGATTTACAAGTGTTGTTGCAAGATGGCCGGGGTCTGTGCACGATTCCCGCATATGGAAAAATTCAAGTGCTTACATAGTGATGGCCGGTAATGCTACAAATGCACTACTATTAGGGGATTCAGGTTATGGTATTGCACCATGGTTGATGACTCCCTTTCAAAGTCCCACTACTCCAGGACACATAGCTTACAATAGGTGCATTACAAAGGAGAGAGTAATAATTGAACGATGTTTCGGTCAAGTTAAGCAGCGTTTCCCGATTTTACAAAATAAGATAAGATTACCCACCCAAAAAATACAGTCAGTAATAATGTGCTGCATGACTCTGCATAATGTGGCTAAACATCTAAAGGAGGACGACTTTGACATACCTGAATTCCAGGAAAATGATGTAGCAGTAGCAGGTGATGTATATACAGTCTGCAGTGAGATGACGCGCATGCTTCTGAGCTGAAGTAGTACAACACTACAAATCAATTTATGACACTTGCAGTAATATCAGCCACACGTATTATACACTATACCTCTATAACTGTTTCCACTTAACTTTCTTGCATTTATTCTATTCCCGACATCTCTCCCTCGTCTGAATTGCTATTTTCGTTGCATGCATACATACATCCGTACCGCACAAAACTTCTGCAGTCGACTGTATACACAAACGCGACAGAGGAAAACAGAGGTGTCTGATATCGTAGCATAAACATTTGCTGACCTGTTTATTAACGGTAGGCTCACTCATTGGATTTCTGCTCAAGGTCATTCGTCAAGAACGAACGCGCAACCTATAGAACCAGAAGCAATCCGTATTAGGGAGAGAGGACAGCAGAGAAGGAACGATATCGCAAGAATACTTTCCTTGGCATAACTCTTCACATGACTCTATTTAGCACTCTACTTACACAAAGGTATGCTCGCATTAATAAATCTCTTATGTGACCACTGCAGTTCTGTATACTATTTTGTCACTGTTCTTGAGCTATTTATGTAGATATCTAGTGGATACAGAAAACCCTAAAAGCTAATCACTAAAACATTTGGAGTTTGCAAAAGCCGTAAATAAATACCTAAATATGTTAGTTCTCAAAATTCCTAAATAACTTATTACCTAAAAGTTAACACAATGATATCTAAAGACTCATAAAAACCGGAAGTAAATCTCCTCTGTCTCGTTCCTTCTTTTCTTTATCCAGCAATAATCCTTCTTTTGCAAGCTTTAACACTTCAATTTTTAGTTTGTCCTTTTCTTCTTTAGTTTTGTTTCTTTCTTCTTTCTGTTTTAGCACTTTTAGTTGTTGAAGTAGAACTAACCTCTGCAGTTCTTTATTATTCAATCCTGCAGTTTCGTCATTGGGATCATCTAATTTCCTCTCTCCTTTAGATCGAGGTGCTCTGTTGATGGCCGATTCCGCATCATCACTTAATTGCTCACCTTTAACACTTGGAATGGGCTCTTGGAATGTATCTGCTGTCGAGGGTGAAGCCATTGGTTCAAAGCCGATCTCAAGCCCTCCTGAAAAGATTTAAGGGTTATAAATTGTTGTTATAACAAAATACAATTAGATTAATGTTAATAAATCGTGAAAATAATGTCTTTAGTTTTTCTCTGATTCTTACCTGTCATTGTTGTAATAGATGGATTTGACTCCGCCTGAAGAATATCCAGGATTTCCTGCTCCCATTGTTTTAAAAGAACTGGCTTATTGCCAGTTAGTTTCAAATCACTTTTGGCCTTAATTCTTGTTTTTAAGTTGCTAATTTTTTTTAGTATTTGCATCTCGGTGATGAATATTTTAAACTCTTCCTCCAATTGTTGCTTTACTGTAGCTACTGCTAAACTTTTTTTGCGCTTACTTTCTGGCAGCTGTGCTTTTAATAGAATGTCTTGATTTTCCTTTAATAGATGAACAAAGCGCCTCATAAATACACTGCTTTCTTCAACCATGGTGACTGAAATACGTGTTCTAAAATATAAACTCTACTCTTGGAGATATTTGCTGCTCTATCAGCTCCGATGATGCAAGCACATTTCTCTGAGATGTTGTGATCTTGCCTGGTTAGAATGCGAGTGATGTCATAGTGATCCACTTTCATTACCGGAAACCTGATAATGGAATCAAAACATATACGAACGTGCTTATACAAACATGCAGCATGTATGCCCACGACAAGAAGGCTAGAGGGGAATGAAGGGCAGAGGGGGCTTCAATTGTTTATCTGCTCCGGTAGCGTATCTGTTTACTAGGAAATGAGTGCATGAGAATGCATATGAGTCACCCGCGTTGCCAGATCTAATGCGCTTTGCAGTATTAGGTGCAGGTGCAGAGATTTTTTAGTATTATGCATTATTTGGATCTCGCGCTACGGCGCTACAGTTATATACTCGTATTTTGTTAGTTAGTTTTATTCTTGGCTTAACTCGTATTTACATATGGTTGCAGTTCGAAAGAAGGGACGAAGTATTCACAGTGAAGTGAAGCAAGGGAGGTAATTAGAAAAGTGATAGAAGTATGTGACGAAGAAGCGAAATCAGGACAATTGAAATGTTTATTATCACAAAGAAATTTACGTGTGGCAAATTATTGTAGTATATCGTAAAATAGTGTAACAAGAATAAGAAGAGGTGTTAAAGCTGGTGCAAAATCACTTCATACTCGGGAAAGAGAGACCAAAGGCCGAGGAATGCAAATTTCATTGTGATGACTTTGATAGAACAGCAATTAAAAATGTAATTCGAGACTTTTATTTGGTTAAAAAACAAGTGCCCACTGTACCGAAGCTACTTGCAGCAATTAGGGAAAAAATAAATCTTCCTTGGTGAAGAGAAAGTCTGCGGAAGCTATTGCACGATATGGGTTTCAAATGGAAGCGATGTGGAAGTAAGAGAAAATTACTTATTGAACGTCCAGATATAGTTAACTGGAGAGCTAAATACTAAGAGCTATAAATGGATACAGAAACGCTGGGAGAAATATCATTTACATTGATGAGTCCTGGGTGGACAATAATTTGACATTTGGGAAGTGCTGGCAGAGCGATGATATCTATGGGAATACTACAAACACCAGCTCTTCAAACCGCCTGATTCTTGTAAATGGAGGCAGCAACGAAGGTTTCATACCCGGAGCTTCTTTGATATTCAAGCTGGACTTGCTAGCGGCGATTATCATGGACAAATGAATGGAGAAACTGTTACCTAATATACCCTGCAATAGTGTCATCGTGCTTGATAATGCTCCATACCACAGTGTACAAGAAAATAAGCCTCCCTCGAAATATGTTGTAAAGCAAGAAATGGTACAATGGTTGGAGAACAACATTTCATATTCTGCTGCAATGCGAAAGACCGACTTGTTTGATTTAATTCAAATACATAAACCAAAGGAAAAAATATACCATATCGACAGAATAATAGAAATGCATGGGCATACGGTTCTTAGATTACCTCCTTATATGTGCGAGTTGAACGCTATAGAATTGACATGGGCAGCAATAAAACGACATGTAAGAGAGCATAACGTAACCGGCAATCTACATTTAAGAAATCTACAGCAGGTGTGTGAAAGTGCAGTGAACTCCGTTACAACAGCTGATTGGGAGGACTATCTTAGGCACGTTAAGAAACTTGAGGATGAGTTCAGGCAAAAGGATGGGCTAGTGGAAGATACAATACACAATTTTATTATATCACTAGGAGGTCTGACGAAGATCCAGAGAGCGGTAGTGACAGCAGCGAAGGTGACGACTTCTCCGACTCGGATCTTGCACGACAACTGGACTTCTAGGTGAGTTATGTGACAACACTGTGTGTTTTAAACGAACCTAACATCCTTATCATACTCGGAAACTAGACATAAACACCGCGCGGGAAGCAAAACATGATTACGCTACACATTCCTAAGCCTTTCCTTCTTGTGCTGGGCATACAGTATGAAGAGCATAATGCTCGTACAAATCAAGGTCGAATTATATCTATAAAATAAGCCTATATGAAACTCTTTCGCAAAGTAGGTATAGCTTTAATTCAGATAACACTTTTTAAAATCTTAGAATTGCCTATTTTGACGTTCCATACATTTTAATTGCCCAGTTCTATAAAAGCAGATCAACAGAACACCTGTACTGTAAAAGTAATCTTTCAGTATATCACTTGTAATAGACGCAGGTCATCAAATTATGGGAATCTGGGCTTAAAGTTATAAAAGGATAATCGCCATGTGTTGGAAGTTCGGATAAATCCCAATTACTGTTTCATATATCCCTGCCCCCCCCCAAAAAAAAAGAAATTGACGTAAACTGTGTGCTTTAATTAGATACACCTTTTTGTGTAGTAAGACTTCGTCTATCTCCTACAGTTTATCAGTTATCAGTTATACAAAGGTAATTCAGAATGAAAAGGACTTCACAGACTATTCCCCCGAAATTAAAGGTATACCTACATTTCAATTGTCATGTAAATATCTTAACATATGCCATTTTAATCAAAATACGAGTACAGTGGCCATTTTTGAAAAAATTTAAAATTAGGAATGTTTATCCATGTAAAAGTTAGTTTTAGATGGAGGGTTTCCATAAAGTCGCACTCTTGGAGGTTACTGAACTTCAATACGAAATTTGGTTTTTAAAAGTGCCTGCTTGGGTTTTGATGTTCACACTTACACACATACAGGCACGCACACATAGACTTCTCTCTCTCTCTCTCTCTCTCTCTCTCTCTCTCTCTCTCTCTCTCTCTCTCTCTCTCTCGCTCTCCATTCAGAAAGGCTGTATTTGTGCTTTAATCTCGAAATCGAATTATTGGACGGAATGCAATAATTCCTCTACTATACGTTTAGTGGTTGAGGAACTAAAAATTACACAATATGCAGGGACTTGGATGCAGATATAAACAATTATAATCACATTTAAAGAGAAAATGTAGACTTGCTTCCGCAGCATTTGCTTCCAGAGGGAAATGAAACACGAAGGGGACCTTTTAACAATCTGTATACATCCTAGGGTGTTGTCATCTTGCCTGCGTACGATAACGCTAAACATAATGTGAATGAGGTAATAGTGTTAGGCGGCGCCGTGGCCGAGCGGTTAGCGCGCTCGCCTACCACCTAGACGGCCCGGGTTCGATTCCAGGGACCCGCATGTGGTATTCGTGGTGGACGAAGCGGCGTCAGGGCGGGTTTTCTCCGGGTGCTCCGGTTTCCCCCGCCATCTCATTCCACCGGTGCTCCCTCTTCATGTATCATCAGTGTCACCGCCTGCGGTGCCGTAGTAGTAAAAGCGGGCGTTAAACACAACAACAACAACAGTAATAGTGTTCCGCTCCCATTACCGACGATAATGTAATCATAGCAATACATAGAGTAGAATACTGTGCACATCAAAACCGTGTTACATCTGAAGACTTTCATATAAAACCGACCCTAAATTGTAATTTCTACGAAATGAAACTTCTTCATCCGGTATAGCTTTAGTTTATAATAAAGTCTTATATAATCTTAGAATTAGTCCCCACACACTCACTCTTGGAATTAGTTATTGATATTTTATATGTGTAGATGTAAAGGATATCAGTATAACGGTGCAAACACATGAGTACAAATTATCTACTTCCATATATCAGTTGATACAAGTTCTCAATACTATAAATTAAGAAAATCACTGATGGAATTTAGAAAGTGTATGAACGTTTCGGTGGAATGCCAGGCGAATCTTAACTTCTATTTAATTTGCCAAATCTTTACTTATAGTTTCGTTCTTTAAAATCAGTATCTCGATCAGGTTTAACATGAATATGTATATGGATATTTAAATGCAGCAAATATTTAAACCCCCTCCAGACAGGAAAAAGGCGTGTTTGTTTACGTGACCTGGTGAAGGTCACGGAGCTGAAGCTTTGTGTTGAAAGCAAGAGCTGGCGGAAGAGGGGAAGTTTTTATTTATACCTTTTGCTTGATTCTCAACTTGCTTACCAGCTTCAGCTCACAAGCACTAGCTAGTTTTTATTTATACCACCCAATATTTTAGCCTGGCAAAAATACCTTTCAACAAAAGAACATTTACCTAATCATAATGGGTTTAACAATCGAAGTCCTCGCTGCTCACTGTCAACATTACCACAACAATATACTGGAGGTATTAACAATTTCAGTAATAATGTAAAATGCATATGTGACAAATGATTACACATCTATGAACTTCTGTGTCAAGTTAAGTGCTACGGAAGCAAAACCTTGTTTAAAGTATAAAGAATGGTAAAAATCAGAACAAGAAAAATGAGCATTAAAACCAATACACCTACAAGGGGCACCCCTAAGAGGAAGAATGAGGTGAGAGATAACACCGGGCGACCAGATCCAGACTAGAGGTACATATATTGACAGAGATCTCTAAGGTTTAGTAAGCTTGACGACACCTCGATGTCTTTAGGTCTTCCGTTTTGCCTAAAATATGGCTACGTACTTTGAAGTGGCATGGAATTGAAAAATCACAAACAATTTTGGGGTTTTAACTATTCTCGCTGATCCATCTAATAAGTGGGATCCCCCACCCCGGAAATGTATTTCTGAATACGTGCTTGACTACAAGTAGCATATCTATCGGCATTCTTAATTTTATTTCTTTTCATCTTTGTATTCTTTGTGTGACTTAAATATGCATTGATCCACAACATAGCCTACCGTATAATTTGGTTCTTGGGGTTTGTAA
Organism: Tenodera sinensis; assembly: GCA_030765045.1. Classification (NCBI taxonomy): domain Eukaryota; kingdom Metazoa; phylum Arthropoda; class Insecta; order Mantodea; family Mantidae; genus Tenodera; species Tenodera sinensis. The sequence continues at coordinate 43,023,290 of CM060971.1, forward strand.
TTATAAAATGATGAGTAATGTTAGCACGATCATTATGTATTATACAGCCGTGTCTTTGAAAACTTGTTTAAATTTTTATCACTCTCGACGTTTTTTATTACTTTCACTGTGAAAACACCACAAAATACAATTCACATTGCGACATTTGCTACCGAACTAACTTCTGCAAGCTATAGAGGTGCCCGACTAAGTGAGGTGAGGTAGAAGGGTTCTAGTATTTAAATAATCGTAAAACATTCATACGCAGATAGTACCTGTGAGGTACGCAGTTCTGCTACGATATTAGTAATATCGTATATTGCTAATCGACTTCACTCACTTTTCATTTAAACGTTTGTATTGCTTGATTTATTCATAGTCCTTATCTTAGTCTTTCTGAGTTGTTTTTTCATGTAACTTTAAACTTCGGTCCACTCAAAAGCGTAGCGAGTATTTTCTCAATTTCTTCGCACTCCTTGCACCAAATGCGACGAAAGGTTAATACCCATAAATGTTTATTAAAATTAATCTGCCTTCACAAAAAATTCCAGTGACTCCAATTTCAATTTCTCTACCATGTGTATAGTAGGTGGAGAAGGTATTGCATTTCGCCCAAAAGTTCGACATTTTATCGGAAATACGTGTTTTGAGTGAGTGAGTGAGTGAGTGAGTGAGTGAGTGAGTGAGTGAGTGAGTGAGTGAGTGAGTGAGTGAGTGAGTGAGTGAGTGAGTGAGTGAGTGAGTGAGTGAGTGAGTGAGTGAGTGAGTGAGTGAGTGAGTGAGTGAGTGAGTGAGTGAGTGAGTGAGTGAGTGAGTGAGTGAGTGAGTGAGTGAGTGAGTGAGTGAGTGAGTGAGTGAGTGAGTGAGTGAGTGAGTGAGTGAGTGAGTGAGTGAGTGAGTGAGTGAGTGAGTGAGTGAGTGAGTGAGTGAGTGAGTGAGTGAGTGAGTGAGTGAGTGAGTGAGTGAGTGAGTGAGTGAGTGAGTGAGTGAGTGAGTGAGTGAGTGAGTGAGTGAGTGAGTGAGTGAGTGAGTGAGTGAGTGAGTGAGTGAGTAGGGTTTAAGGGCCCGTCGACAGCTAGGTCATTAGAGCCCCACGTGTTTTGAAGTTCCAGAATTAAAAAGAAACACATTTTAGGAAAGGGTCCATGCGCGTCCATGTGTGGTTGTGAATACCTTAAGACCCGCCTCTGTAGCGTAGTGGTAGCGTGTCTGCCTCACGTTCAAGAGGTCGCGAGCTCGAATCTCGCTTAGGCTGAGTTATCTGGATAACGTTTTCTTCCGAGGTTTTCCCTAGTTCTGTCGTGTAACTTAAAGCTCCATGGCCCTCGGGCTCATTTGAGCATTATTTCATCCATTTCATTCACTCACCGTCCTATATGACAGTACCTTAATAATAAAAAAAAAAAAAAAGAAAGAAGGAAAACAAAAAGGTGAACACAACTCAAAAACGAAATGTCCGATAAATGCCAAACTTGGTACTTTACGTTTAGTATCTTCCAAAAACGCGACACACTTCTAACAAAATCCCTCCACTCCAAACTGCCCTTTGCACAGTAGATGTGTAGAAGTGTAAAGTCAATAATGGCTCTAAAGATTTTGACTAAAGTGCCACATGTTTAAGATATTTGCAAGACAAATAAAATGTTTATCTTGAATTTTCTAGGAATAAGCTGTGAAACGTCTTCATTTGGAAGTAATTGTGCATCATTGTGTTTATCTGATAAACCATGGGCGATGGATAAAGCGTACAACACAAGAACGTCATAGATCTCTTTAAAACACATATTTATTTCAAAGAACTTTTTCAGTGGAATCAGTCATTTCCGAGTTACACGTACGTGTTATTGTTTCGAATTTTCAAAACTTTTTCGTTTATTTTAAGCACTGTTATTGTAAATTGTTTCTCGCGTTATCAGGAAAGGACATGGCGTTTCTCGGCCAGTATAGGTATGGTGAGCAGGTTTTTAAACATCTGCCTGTGAATTTCATTTCTTCTATCCATTTAGTAACTTCAAAGAAATGTGTAATGAAACTATTTCAGAAAAAGGTCTATTTTGATTAACATGAAGCAGTTAGAAAAATAAGCGTTCATTGGAATAGTTTCTAGAAGTTATACCGAAATAAACGATAGTAGGTAGAGAAAGTAATGCGAATGTAACATCTATTTTTTCCGGTCGCTTCAATACTCACTTGCTTTACGTTCAGTGCGAACTTCGCTTGCTGCCGAAATGATATGACCTGAAATGACCATCTCAACGCTTTTTAAGATGGAAACCTTCGAGAAAGTGATTTTCAGTGGTTTCTCCGGGTTGCTAGGCAAATGCTGGGAAGGTTCCTCTAAACCCCTGAAGTTCCTTTCCCTTCAGTTCACTTCGCCCTTCACTTGCTTAGTTTTTTTTTTTTTTCAGGATTACAACGTGTCGACAGGTGCCTCGGCGCTGCATGGCAGGGGAAAAGGACGCTCTTAGGAAACCTAACTGTTAACGGGCCCTTGAACTGCACTCACTCACTCACTCACTCAACAGTGATTTGCAATGTTGCTAGCACAGGACTGCTCATAATAGAGTGATCTGGCAACACTGAGTTGCAAGACATGGCACGATAGGTTTTGTGTCATGCTGCAGTTTGACCTTAGCTTGTCACCTAGTCCATTTCCAATTGCACAATAATACCTTTAAGCAGACAGAAAAAGCATATTTTACTGTGGAGCATTATTTCCGCTCATCGGAAATAGCGTTTTAAGAGCACCAAGTGTGAAGATTACGCTGGAACGTTTTCAAGAGGAATTCAGCGTACTGTGCAAACATTTCTTCACCTCTTTACGAACCGATTATCCACACCACCCAAATTCCCCCGCCTTACACCACCGAATGCATATTTGTGGGGTATTTTAAAAGAACAAGTAGGTACACAGAGATCCAATGATGAGCAGTTGAAGATCAACATCAAACGTGCAATTTATTCCATTTCCCGAGACACAATGACAGAAATGTTTATGAACCTACAACAAAAGTGCGAAAGATGTTTAAGTTGGGTGGTTCGCATTTGAAACTATCTTGTGATGCTTATTGAGGTATCAAATGTTTGTATTGCACTGCATTTTCGCTGAAAGCTGTTTATGTAAATTATAAAGTAAAAGGTGTCATGTTTCGGTATGCTTTATTCTGAGCCGTACAGTACTTGACTTATCCAAACTGCTGTAACACTGCTTTCATCTATTCCTATATGATTCTTCATTTTTTGGGACAAACATCTGATAGAGTTTCGTACAGAAAGCTTTCTACATGTTCGCTGCCACCTCTATGAAATGGGAATATAAAGTTGACCAACATAAAATATACGCTTCCTTTAATTCAAGTTTACGAAGTGAAACATTTACAACAGGCACAGGATTCGTAGAAACATATAGAACTGGATATTTATGTGGAACAAAGTGCACACTGTGAGGTTGTCCTACTTTTACGTCTAGGTTAAAGGGTAAAGGGTACAGACACAGAGGGGACACCTCGGTCACTTCGACCTACACAGAAGGCAGGGATGAAATGAGGGAACCGAAGGTGCCACACAGGCTCTCACCTAGACAGGCCACAGAAACGCGTGGAAGACCCTAGCAAGTGCTGAGATCTCCTCATCCCGGTGCCAGGCCCCGCCAAGCAGTGTCGCACTGAGCGCCCCCCCCCCCCCCGACGGAGGACAAGGCCTGCCAAACGCCACCTAGCACCGAGAACAGCAATTACCATGCGCAATCATCCGCGCCACCTGTCCGGCACTGCCAACGTTACATGCCTGAAAGTACACCTGAAAGATAAGGAAATGGAATGAAGGGAAATGATGGAAAGTAAACCGTGATATGAAATAATGCACCTCAGCATTAGCCCAAGTGACATGGGGAAACCACGGAAAATCCCATGTCAGAGTGCGCTGCCACAGGGATCGAACACGTGACCGCCGTAATTCGGGCCACAGACGTTACCGCCTGAGCCATCCCGCTTGGCTACGTCTGGGTTACTTTCTTTTCCAAACATAAGTTTAGACTAAATTTAACGTCTTTTTACAGAAGCATTACTTATTTTAGACATAGCGTGATCCTAAAGTGAAGAATAAACTTCCAACACTTTCAGTGTTTACAAGCGTTTTCCTTATATTCCAAATTGTTCAAGCTAGTGATTAAAAAAGTATATTAAAAAAAATGAAAGTGCCTAAATTTTGTCGCGCTTCGTGAAGCAGTTTAAATTTTTTGAGCATTACAAAGTTACAGGTATTATTTGCGAAGTCTTAAGAATCGCTTGCAGTTACATTGAAGTTCCTGACGTATTTTTAATGTTGATAACCTACAGAATACTTATAAATCATTGGCGCTCTAATTTTATTTCTCATCAATGTTTACAAATCCTATTATTTTAATTTGTGACAAGCGTCATTTTTGTTTCTGTTGGCAAAATAAACATAGTGTCTTGCTTCACTATTCTCACCCTCAGTTGACTACATTCAAAACAAGAAACCGAGAAAGTTATGTGCACATAGTTGGGTTTAATGAAAATGCACATCGATATACTAGTCACATCATACTTACCAATTATTGTCTCCCTCAGTGCTTATTTTGAAATAACACCATAGAGAAAAGACGGTTGACAAGAACAGCATATGTACCTTCGTTATAGGAAGCTGCTATATGTCTTTTGTTTTGTCTTTCTTTCTTTCTTTAGTAGTGATGAAAAGTGCGTTTGATCTCCAGCCCCGTTACACTTTGAAGAGTCAGGATGGAACTCAAGGCCTCCAGGTTCTATCTAATAATGTACTGTTACTCCAGATTAGTGGCATTTGGCCCAGTGGTTTGAAGAAGTACACACTTTTTCATAAAGTGTGCATAATTCTCCACATAAGTATCTACATATATGGCATTTCCGGATGTACTGCTTACTTATTTCTGGAGTCGAAGGGGATCAATGAAGTGGTAAGTACACTGGGAATATAGGATATGTTGATATATAGTATAATTGAGATAAATGACGAGTGAGGAAATACGTCCATTTAATATAACATTTCAGAAAACTGATTTTGAAGTTTAAAGGCTACCTCCATTAAAAACGTTATCACAGGTCTTATTTGAAACATCTGAGGCTTACGCCCGGTTGGTCTGATTGCGAAAACCATGGACCGGTGACTTGACTACCAAGTAAACCTTCTAAAGGGGACTCAGGAAGACGCTGACCTTTTATTGCCTTCACGCTGAGGAGATACGCGATAAGACATGGGGAAAGTTGAAACTTAAGTTAAGCATGATCCAGAAGAACTACAATTCTTACCACAATTTGTTTTAGAGGGGTATATAATAAGACCAAAACTGCAATTTGTGTGGAACAAATACCGAGCAGTAAATTATAACTTACCTCTGCATCAACCACATCCAACTACTGCTACTGCTTATATTTATTATTCAGCCCTTTCAAATTCTTCAAATAGTATGTGTTGTATTCTGAAAATGCTCTGGATTCCTGGATGTAACTCAGTTATAACTTACCTCTGCATCAACCACATCCAACCACTGCTACTGCTTATATTTATTATTCAGTCCTTTCAAATTCTTCAAATAGTATGTGTTGTATTCTGAAAATGCTCTGGATTCCTGGATGTAACTCAGTTAGAATCCATACCCACTAGGTAATTATACATATGGAGAGAGGCACTAATCTTAGGATTTATTCTCTACAGAGTTCGAAATAGACGTTGAGAGCTAAACATATTTATTTTTATATTTGAAAGAAGGAAACGATCCAAGGGCTGAAGTTTTTATCCCATTTTGGCTGTAATAATTAGGTATCACTTTCTCTAGTACCTTCTTATAGCACCTCTGAAGGTACCAAAAACTAATATTTAAAAAAAAAGTTTCGCGTAAAGATGTAATTTATTTTTGGATTTTAGTTAATAGAAATGTTTGACAGTTGCATATATAAAGAAAAGCCTACTAGTCAATATATCTTATCAATGTTTCCTCCATTTTTTAATTGTTTCGTCATTCCATTCCAGCCTTTCAACACACATATCCCTTAGTTTTCTTTGGAATGTTGCATCACACAGCAACTCAGCGACATCACTTAAAGAACAGCGTAAACCCTAGATTCCAGTTTCTCAGCTGGCTGACCGAGAGAAGTTTCATGCACAGAAGCTTTAACTGGATGGTTTCCTGGGAGGGGTGTCTTAGCCCTGAAAGGGCTAGTGCAGTTAAGCTTAAGGAAAAACCCATTCACATTAACTTTATTAATTTGAGTTCTCCTCACTAAGATTTATGGCAGTAGCTAGGTTTTAAATGTTTTCAAATGCAATTGCTATATACAATCTTATATGTTTATGACTTAAAAGGCACATTTGTTCAAGGTTGAAAGGGTATCAATTTGGCTAACTATGCTCAAGCACGTGGTGAAGCTAATGGTGTTCCTGTTGAACAGAGAGAAAATTCTCTCCTTGATTTATCGTGCCGAGCAGAACTTCTTTATTCATGGCCCCAAATTGAATACGGAGGATAAAACAGGGATTGTTTTGCTCGTTAAAAATGTCAGGTATGCTCCAATAAGTTATTCATGGCATTAAATTGCTTAATTATTCCTTTTTGAGCTCTTTCTTTTGGTTTAATATATTCTATTTATCTCTATGATGCAGACAGATGACTTCAGGCTTCTGTGTTTTGGTCGCAATTACGGCCTCACTGTACATCGTACATCCTATCGTCAAGTTCTATGTGGATGGCTCAACTATTGATGGTACAAGATTTCTGCATCCCTTCCGACATAAATTTTTCTTTGATTTAAAAAAGAGTCCTCTCTACGAATGGGAATGGATGATTGATATTATCGGGTGTTTCCTTATAAGTTATTGCACGGCTGCTACAGATACCTTCGCAGCTGCCATCTGCCTCTACCTTACGTACCAGTTCCAAATGCTTGGCTCTTCTCTCAGGGAGAGCGCAAGGAACATCAAGTTAAAACTGGAAAGAGGTCATTCACCCAAGGTAATGTACTAGATATTTATTCAATTTCGAATTTCTGAGAATGATATTTTAAAATTGATGTCACCTGGAGGAATTATGTTTAACGTATTAGTTGGTAAAGTTCGCATCAAACCTCCTGCATATGACCTTCAGAGGCTCCCCGTGTGTAGCCTGCAGCGTTGCCTAGTCAAAACTATACCTACTAGATTAACGCTTGCACATTAATAGTTTATATGTTTTAAACTTATATCAGATAAAAACTATATGGTCGTGCAAGCATGTTCGAAAAAAGAACGTAATTTTAGCTTTAGTCGTTCCGTATTTATACGCAATTATATTTACCTCTATTTTGTCAGAACTGAAGGATAACTTGAGTGTTAACAGAACGTTATTCACAAAGGTTATTCACACAATGAGTGTACCGTTATGCTTCCCTCTTTCTACTAATGCACCACTAATTACTTTGTCCGGGGGACAAAACAGGTAGATAATTGCAGTTCCATGAATTTGTAGAAGCCTGTAACATGCCGCTCAGCAAAAGCATGCGATTGTGTTAATGGTGAAAGAGCAAAAATAAAGTGTCTTATTTAGTCAAGCACGAGAAGTTGTTTATAGATTGTATGAATCTTTTTAAAAGGAACTCGAGTGACGAAGAAAGGTGGAAAGTTGATTTTAAAAGGAGTCCCGAGTTAATTGTTGCAGCGTGTGGAATAAATCAACCATTTCTAATGCTGCTTATTTAGTTTAACTTATTAGCCAAATTAAGTTTTACTTAAGATTTGATCTACAGTTCCACTTAATAGCTCTCTGTAAAACACACAGGGAAACGCTATTCTTTCCAGTTTCCAGTTTCTTTATTTACAAGTGTTTGCTTGGCGCCAGGCTTACAGGCTACAGTTTACATTAGATTATAATTATTACGTACAATTTTTGGGATTTTCGAAAAACCCGTACGGTGACCATCTTTAGGTCAATGAGAAGTTTTTGTTTGTATTGCTTGGTGTCCTTTGAGAGTCTGTGTCATTAATTTACATACATATATGTTCACATTTATTTACACACACACACACACACACACACACACAAGCATTCGCTCCTGGGCATACCAACAAAATATCCCATCACACGCACACACACACGCTCGCACACACACTGGGCACACCAAAATATACGTCCCAGCTCACGCACTGCACTATTTACACTACACACTATTTATGCAGTTTCCGCTGTTTTTCTAAGCGGTCAAGGCGCAGCTGCAGAGGTGCGGGCCTCTGCCGTAGCGAGTTTGTGGCCTAGGGCCGGGGCTGCATGGGCGCGCATTAGTCGACGAGCCCTGCCGCGTCTGGAACATTTTAATTCTACCATGTTAGCGGTGCTTTGGCTCGCCTTTGCCAATGTTGGCGATCACATAGTTTTTGTGATTTCTAATGCGCGCCCATATTGCAATGGCTCTTTTCGAAATTGCCTCTGGGATGGATGGGATCTGGGTTTCAAGGTGAAGAGTTTGGTTAGTGGTTCGGAGTGGAGCAGAAAGAACTTTTCGAAAGGAAAGGTTTTGAAGGGTTTGTATTTGTTTGAGGGCGGTTTTGGAGGCATTGGCCCAGACCACATATACATACAGGACCAGCGAAAGAATAAATAACCTATATTAAATCAACTCTGATCTGAGTTGCAGCTGTTTCCTACGGAAGACGGAGGCGCATAACTTTAGCCACTGTCTGCCTTTGTTGGCGCCATTTTTTATGTGGGTGGACCAGCACATCGTGCGGTTCATGGTGACGCCTAGGTATTTAACAAGGTGACGGCAGTGCAATATTTGACCGTCGACTGTTAGGTCCATTGCCAAAGTGTGATGCCGCTTTGAAAAATGTATTAACTGACATTTGATTGGATTAATTTTGATTTTCCAATCAAGGAGCCATGAGAGGAAGTTATTTGTGTATCTTTTCATTTCTGCAAGGCTGAAACGAGGACTTTTGTGGTGGTTGTATATTGCAGTGTCGTCAGCATACATGGCGACCTTGTATCTGGCGTCCACTGGGAAATCATTGGTAAATAGTATATACAGAAAAGGCCCCTTGCCCCTTGTGGGATGCCAACCCCTAAGAAAAAACATGCAGGTGCATGGACTTCCTAGCCCTATTAATAATATTAAACATAGAACACTGAAATTTTGTTTACACTATACATTTTATGGTCTGAGTGTGTGGAAAAAAAATTCAGAGTAATCAGAAGAAAACTGGATTTTTTAATTTTCATAGATACATTGCCTTATATTCTGGCACACCTTGCTAATTTAGTTGACCATTATACACTAATTCAGGTTGTGAACAGCTATGATAATTAGATGTCGCTATCTGTTCATTTTAGCCTAGCAACGTCACCAGTAATGTGTCTTTCGGTCCAATGGTACAGAATCACGATAAAGACAATGAAACTCTGAGGCAACATGTGGATTTATTTGAAGGAAATAATGGCGAGGACATGAGGAAATTTCATCGCGAAATGCACCAGTATCTCGTAGAGTGCATCCAGCATCATCAGTCCTTGTTACAGTAAGTAGGTAATTTTGTAACAAAATATTGCGTGCAGCAAAGGAATATTATAAAATGTCATTCAATGGTTTATTGTTATCATCATCATCATTATTACTATTATTATTATTATTATTATTATTATTATTATTATTATTATTATTATTATTATTATTATTATTGTTGTTGTTGTTGTTGTTGTTGTTGTTGTTGTTATTGTTATTGTTATTGTTATTGTTATTCTTATTCTTATTCTTATTCTTATTCTTATTCTTATTCTTATTCTTATTCTTATTCTTATTCTTATTCTTATTCTTATTCTTATTCTTATTCTTATTCTTATTCTTATTCTTATTCTTATTCTTATTCTTATTCTTATTCTTATTCTTATTCTTCTTCTTCTTCTTCTTCTTCTTCTTCTTCTTATTATTATTATTATTATTATTATTATTATTATTATTATTATTATTATTATTATTATTATTATTATTATTATTATTATTATTATTATTATTATTATTATTATTATTATTATTATTATTATTATTATTAATATTATTATTATTACTATTATTACTACTATTATTATTATTACTATTATTATATTTCAGGGTTTGGGCTTCAACCCGTTCCGGATCCAACTTGCTGACGCCATCGTTTGCCTAGTCCACCTAGCTTCTTTTCCCTTTTGGGTTACAATTTGAATTTATTGTTCTGATATCCTGTAGTTTGCATTCTGTCCAAGCATGACTTACAATTTTCTTTATGCCTTTATAATACTGTTTAGTTCTTCGCGAATATTTATACTGGGTTTGGTTACAGTTTTGCATATATAGATGTCAAAACTGTCATTTCTGTTGCTTGTATTTTTTTGCAAAATGTTGGTTAGTATTGGTCCAAGCTTCGGATTCATATGTGATAGTAACTGCTTTTGTAAAAGCTTAACTATCCAGTCTGGTGTTGCCCTGTTTGTTAATGTCTGCCTTGAAGTTCCGTTTAACTTTCCGTATATATCTACTTAGTTTATGTTATTTTGACCGCCTCCGTAGCGCAGTTGGTAGCGCGGTTGTCTCTGGCGTGGAGGACCCGGGTTCGATCCCCGGTACCAGCATGAGGATTTTATCCCCTCTGGGGGGTCTGGCACGGGGTGCACTCAGCCTCGTTAGGTCCCGGGGAACGAATTGAGGAGCTATTTGATGGAGAAGTAGCGACCCCAGGTCTAGAAGACCGCATAACTACCCGGGAGGGCTCGGGGAGCTGAGCACGTCCCACCCTCCAGTGCTGCACCTCATTAATGAGGCCTGTAGTGGGCAGAGGTGGGTGTTCCAGAATCCTATTCCCCAGTACTACTTTGAACAAATGGATATACGCCTCTGAATGATATTTAAGAAGCTGTATCTGTTGATATTTTATTGTTAAAATACTTAACCACCGTATTCAATGAATTCGAGGGTCACCAGACATGTACTGAGACAGCAAAATATGAATAGTCAGAGAAACGTTTCTCAAAATATTCTTTCTGGCACTGCATGCAGCGTTCCATCCTCGGAACCACTTCTGGAAGCATCCACGCCACTCAGTTTCTGGCACTGCAGATAACTCCTCTTCATATGCAGAATCTGCTTCTTCAGGGCAAGAGAATCGGTGACCTTTAGTCGGTTCTTCCCATGCAGAACAGGAAGAAATCACATGGTGCCAGATCGGGACTACAGGGTGGGCCAGGTTCTTTGCTGAAACTCCATTGTTACTTTAGCAGTGTGAGCTGATCCATTATCATGATACAACTATGTGCCCCTTGCACGAGGGTGTCCATGTAACACCGGCGAATTAATCCCTAATGCCAGCTCAACGTCTTTGTAAATTAGTCTTGTATCTTCCCTAATCACTGTGTGCAAAGCGGTGACGTTTTTGTCAGTCACTACTGTTGCTGGTCTGCCACTGTTCTCTTCAACTTTAAGAGATTGCCACTCCATGTTAAATTACGCAAACCAGCGGAACACAATTGCACGTAACGGAGAATAGTCTCCGAAAGATCCCCTCCAACGTTCAAGCGACTGCACTTCACTTAAGCCACATTTGACGTCATACAAAATCATTGCACGAAAATGCTCTCTCTGAATCTTCATTCCACTTGAAAAAGCGTTCACACCTTCCAGACTTCCAACATAAACTGAGGAAAAATATGTTTAAGATATTTTATGACAAATGAAATTTATATTTTAAGTTTCAGGCTATAGCCTATATAGTCATGTTTGTATAACTGATAAACCGTAAGAGAAAGACCAAATCTTACTGTAAAAAAGTGTAGGTAGATCTTGCTAAAACACACAATTTACGTCCCAATACATTGTTTGTACAGTGAACAATTTCGGAGATATTCTTTGTTATTTGTGTCAGTTTTGGAAAATTTAAAGCTTTCGTGAAATGCAACATCGTTGTTCGCTTTTTTTTATATGTTAACCGTGCAAAGAGAACGGGATCTCAAAGCTTTAAAATATTTGACTATCACTCAAACCGTACTGTATTCTAATATTCCCCTTGCACCTACAAGGAAACAAGCATGTATCTCAACAACCACGAAGAGTGTTTAAGAATGGTTAGTACAAGAATAGAGAAAGTCAAGTGAGTGCAACACATCAGATCTTTTTAAAGGCACGGGTTTAAATACAAGATATGTAGATCCCTGCCGTGCAACAAAAACCATACTTCTATCTCGGTTCACAGTTGGGCTTAAAAAATCTGTGAACTTCACCCCGATTAGACGGTTATTTAAAACAGTCATCGTTGACTCTAGAATAGCAGTTGAGTGTATACAATTCTTACATGAAGAAATTCTATATTTAATGTTTAAATTACTATCAGTTAACTAATCAAGTTATTTATGTTTTCCTTTTAGATACATCGATGATGTAAACGATGCACTAGGGCCCATGTTTTTTAGTGATTTCTTGACAACTGCAATGTTGACCTGCGTTATAGAATACTGGTTGATAGTGGTAAGTTAGAATTTTAAGTTATATTTCTTAGCTTTATTAAGAGTAACTGAGAAGCAACTGTACAAGTACTATTACATGTCTCATGAAAGGCGCTTCAGGTTCTTGTATTTTGAATAACAAAGTGCGACAGTACTTATCTTGTGCTAGTAATTAGCAAAAGAATAGAGTTGGCACATTATCAAATAAATGAACAGTTTGATTAATTCATCTCTGGTATTATATTTTAAATTATTTTAACTAATTAGAATGATGATGGTGGTGGTGGTGGTGGTGGTGGTGATAGTGCGCCTTTGTCGGCACCATTTCCCCAGCGACTCACGATTCTCTCGCGCAGTGGTGGCAGCCCGCGGATGTCTTACCATATATTTTGATGATCCTATATTAACTCAGCTGTTGTGATTATTCTGCTACTGCATATATACTCTGTTCATCAAGAGATTAGAGGAGATATAAACAAAGCACCGGTTCGTATCACTCCGCGGCCACGTGCTTTCACAATGACGCAACACGGTTACCTAGCGCCACGCGTAGGTATAATATGCATTTTACACCACTAAAAGGATATATTTACTTGATCCAAATAACATGTAGCACATGGAAATTAACTGCTACTTACGCCATCTCTGTCCACAATAACACTTTTTCATTTTCTGCTCACAATCTCGAAATCAATCTCCAGAAGCAGCTTGTGGAGGGAGGTTAGTTTTAAATCTGGAAGATCGGGATCAGAGTTAACTGCCAACAGCACTTCGTTTAAGGTGGAAGTTCATTGTTAAAAAGGGACTGGTGAACTTTTCGACGAATTGCAGATCTCACAAATTCGTCGCAAACTACATCCACCATTTATCTGGCATGTGGTCGCTTTTAGTCAGGATCTTCACCAACTGACGATTTTTCTTTGCGTGTGTTGTAAATACTTGCAACTGACACACTGGTAAACTCGGATGTTAATTTCATCACGTCTTCGATAGCAAGTTCAGGATATTTCTCGCAGAACTTGATAATACGTTCAATATTGTTTTTTCACCACTTCGCAACGGTTTGCCGCACTTATGTTTCACAACTCACTTGTTCCGCCATGTTACATTCATACTGAATAATGCGCGCGCAGAATGAATTATGCTGGTTACAGATTCACTTAACTGCGTATTCTTACACTTTAACTATGCTTAGTACACTTAGTTCATGCTTTAGCAAACATTAAGTGACATTTTAGACCTCAGTAACAGTATTTCTTCAAGGGACTATTTACATGGCGAAAGCGTCAAGAGGGCGCGCTGTGGTCAAAACGCACGTGGCTTTGTTTACGTCTCCTCTAATCTCTAGATGAACAGAGTATACATATGAATACCCGAACTAAAGCGCGTTTCACCCTTAGAAGACAGTACACGTTAAATGGAGCGCAGTGTTGCAACATGTACTAGTTGCGAATCTTTCTCCGCGCGCGACCCCGAGGTGACCGGAGTCCTGTACTTAGTCCTTCAATTGCTGTTTGACGAGATGGGCACCTCCATGCCTTTGTTACTGTATGACCTAAATTTACAAATGACTCGTCTGTATAAACAATTGATTTCCCCTGGTCCCTAAACCTTTTTATGTATTTTAGATATTTATGTCGCCATCTGATGGTATCGTCTCTTTCTATTAATATGCACTTCTTACCCCTTCTTTCATATTCGGGCCCCAAATCATGTAAGAACCGACTAAGAGTGGCCCTTGAGAAATTTGGTTGTGTCTCATCACTGTTGAATAGTGACAAAATTATATTCAGCGTGGGTGGAATATTTGCAAACAGTAAAGAATGAACAATTCGCCGCACTCCACCTTGCACTATTCAATCATATTGCGTTAACCTAGCGTTTTGTGTAGTCCCACCCTTTTTGCTTTCTTTTTCGATGGCGTTCTTAGAGACCTTTCATTACTTCCTTTTTAATCCTATACACTACTGCTTCTGAACACTCAATAGCCTTAGCTGTTTCTTTTACTGCCTTACACGCATTTTACTTCAAAAATAATCTAACACATTCATAATTATTTGGCGTTCCTTACTTCTTAATTTACCAACATATCGTCTCTTCCTATATAGCGTTCCACTCTTAGAAGACAGTATGGAGTTAAATGGGACATCTCTGTCTCTATCTAGCGCATACAAGTTGCCATTAGCCGCGTCCTTTTCTACCCTCGCGCTGTTGCCAGATTACTAATAGCATGGTATAAATATTCATTTGTTATAAATTTCAGGTTTGAACACATTATCCTATGCAGAATTTTTTTCTCTATCAGGTTATATCCTTTTCAGAGTCATTATACATTTCTATAGGTCCAAATTTCTTCAGAAAACGTTTTTTTCAATAGAAGTCCGATATTTGCTGTTTCTATAATCATCACGCACTAACAAACTAACCGCTAGAATGCATCTATATTTTTTGCTTAGGTAGAGTAGACCATAGTGCTACTACCTGCCCACTTTGAATTCTCTATGTTTACCCAGTTAAGTGTTATAATTTTTTAAACTAAATGTTTTCGGAAAATTTTATATCTGTGCACTGCAAAAGTTACGCAGTGTGAAACTTTTTTGTTATTGAGTTTACATCAGGGAACCAGCGAGAACAAATGTTGAGTAAGTTTGGAGAAAGTTTTTAAAATAAACTTTGCAAGTCTATGTTTAGTGACAGTCCAACTGCGGCAAATATTCAGTTGCACAGGACAAAATGTAGTGCGTTGGTGAACTTTGTTTTAGGTCCCCATTTTGAGAAAGTATTGTGAGAAGATATAGGGACTGGAGTGTATAGTATACTTATTGACGAGTCAAACGACATCAGTGTTACCAACATTTTGGGGTTTGCAATAGTGTATTTTAGTCTTAGAAACGGTGGGTTAATTTCCACATTTCTAGCTTTTTCTGAGCTAGAATCTTGCGACTCTGAGTCAATCGCTGCCTGTGTTTTGAAAACATTGCGTGAGAAAGGGTTAGATATAAAGAATTTAAAGGGTATCGGCGTTGATAATGCTGCTGTTATGACAGGCGTCAACAATGGAGTTTGCACTAGATTGCGCCAAGAATGTCCAGGGCTCATAATGATACGCTGCGTGTGCCATTCTTTGCAGCTGGCAATCTCTTCCGCTGCTCAATATCTTCCAACAAACCTGGACTTTCTGATACGCGAAACCTACAATTGGTTTACCCACTCGGCTTTACGTCAGAGTCAATATAAGGCTTTGTATGCTGCTATTAACGATGGTGATCAACCTCACAGAATTGTACAAGTGTGTCAGACCCGGTGGCTTTCAATAGAAAGTGCTGTTGTCAGATTACTTGACCAATGGCTTGAACTTAAGACTATGTTTAGCATGGCCAAATCAAGAGACAGAGACTATTCTGCCTCACTCTTGCATGCTATGTATGTTGAAAAAAATCATGCATTTCTCCTATTCATTCGACCAGTACTAAGCGACGTTCAAAGGGTTAATAAATCATTTGAATAGCAAGTGGCAGATCCGTGTAAATTATTGGAGGATTTAGTACTTTTGGTAGAGAGTATAGCAAGAAAATTTGTACCTCCAACTTGCAAAGAAGATTTCCTTATTGATAACCTTGAGAATTATGTGGGCTGGCATGCGTATTTAGGCTATGAAGTGGAGGAGAACCTTCGGGGTTTAAAATTACCTCCTGACGACGAAAAGGATTTTAGGAAGCGGTGTATCACTTTTTTGTTGAAGCTACATTGTGAACTGCAGGCAAGACTTCCCGATAATGTAAAAATTTTAAGAAAAGTATCCATCTTGTCGGTTGAAAATTCTTTGCGAGTAGTGAAAGAGTCCCTTATTCCAGTCATGAAATATTTAAATATTCCTCCTGAAAAAATCACAAAAGCAGAATTTCAGTGGCAGAATTTAATTACTGTAACCTGGAAGGAAACTTCACAGACATTGCGTTTCTGGCATGACGTGGCAAGTTACAAAGATGCATCGGGTGTTAATTCCTTTCAAGAGCTAGCTAACGTTGCAGTATCTTTGCTGGTACTACCTTGGTCCAATGCCGAGACAGAGAGGCTTTTTAGCATGATGAACATAATAAAAACCAAACTCCGTAACAGAATGGGAACACAAATGTTAAATTCAATTACAGCAATCAGGTCAGGACTTCGTCGGATGGGCAAGTGTTGTAAAAATTATCAGTTTCCCCCCGAAGTATTAAATAGAATAGGGACATTGGCTTCGTATAGTAGTGGTTCGAGTGATGACACACCAAGTACTTCACAAACACCAGAGGAACATACTACTTAAATTCTCTTCCCTGAAATTCACGAAATCGACCCCGATGATGCAGAGGAAGTGCAGCTCCACTTCTAAATGAGGTAATGTAGTAATGTCATTCGTTATTAACATAAAGCTAAATGAAGTAATAGTATTTATTACGTAGAATAGATTAAATTGCGTTCAGCGAGTTCAGAAGTAGCCATGGAGGCCGGTGAACATTGAACATGTCAATAACGTACGTAACACTACGTCGTTATAGAATATTGATAACTAATAATTACAGCTAAAAAAATCGTTAGCTTTTTTTCTAGCTTTTTTCTCAGTTCATATTTAAGCTTTTTGGCTTATTTTGAACGACGATCTAGCTTATCTCCTTGAGTATGGGTTGGCAACACTGGTCCCATTTCTCCATACTGTCTTCTAAGAGTGGAACGCTATATAGAACTACCACGGTTAAAGACTAACGAACGTGTTGCATAATCTCGTAATGTAAATACCTACAACTCGCTGGAATTGTTTGTATGCTCGAGTCGGTTTAATCCGATAACTGAAGCACAGATATTGGTTTACCAGATTGTAGCTAGCAACTAACTAAATGCACATAAAACAAGATCATACATGTACACCTAGCGCAACATATGGTGTCTTTATTCTGTAGTTCATTAGATATTTAAGAAACAATCCCAAAAATCGTACATTTTAGTAGTCTATTCTTAAATTTGCATTGTAGCGTTTGTTAAACCTTTTTATTCAGCAGCTTAGGCCATTTTTTCGTTATTATAAAAATAACAACTAAAGGATATGTCGTATCATGATAAACATTTGTGTGCAGAGTGCATTTTGCAAGCCTTCGTCACATTTTACTTGTTTAATGGGATATAAAGTAAATCTATGATCTTTCCCAATGTCTTAATTGATTTTAACAGTACTTTTAGTTCCGTTTTAATTTGTGAAAACATGTTAAGGGGCATTACAGATGATTAAAATTACGTTTATCCGTTTTAACTTTAATATGATGCAATAAAACAGCATATAGACCAAATATGTGGTGTGGAGGTAGGGCGTCTTTATCACATTAAAGAGGTCCCGGGTTCGAATCTCGGTTAGGGTGAGTTACCTGTATACGGTTTCCCATGGACTTCCCTTACCCTGGTGAATGAATGTCAGGTAAAGCTAAGCTCTATGGTCCCGGGGCTTACTTGGGTATCATTTCACTCATTTCATTCATCGTCCGATATGACCTAACCGGAAAAAGATAAAACCTGGGTAAGAAATAGGACCCCACTCTCGTACGTAACATTTTGATGTACATGCTGTTTCCTCCACAGATAGAGGTGACGCAACTAAAGCTTGCTGGCGAGAGCTGCGCAAACTTCGATACTACTCGGATAAAGTCGGGTTACCTCGTTCGATTGAAGCCCACACGTCATTTCCATTCCTCGCATTGCACTTGCCAGTACCACAGTTGTCTCTCTGTCCATTCATTCACTGCAATATGCACTCCTCGAGACGTTGTTAGATACTAGAACCCATAATTGGGATGTCACCATGCAACAGGCGTAACGAT
The DNA here is from genome assembly GCA_030765045.1 of Tenodera sinensis. Classification (NCBI taxonomy): domain Eukaryota; kingdom Metazoa; phylum Arthropoda; class Insecta; order Mantodea; family Mantidae; genus Tenodera; species Tenodera sinensis. The sequence continues at coordinate 43,041,611 of CM060971.1, forward strand.
ATGTTTACGAAAATAGTCTTCCCGCATCATGCAGATTGGCAAGCTTTAGTTGCGCCAGCTCTACTTAAATTAAATACTACGCACGTTTCGGCTATTGCACTGGATTCCATATTCCATTTCTAAGGGTAATTTTCACCAAATGGCTTAAACCTACATTAACTAAACCGGTTTAATATCAACAATCGACTTAAACCAACACCGATTTTCTCCACAAATTTCCTTTTCTTGTTTGGAATAACGACAAGTCCCAATTGAAACTGTTACATGGAATTATCGTGTCGACAACTAGTTAGCCAGTCAAAGTAGCGTTTGTTCAACACAATGGCTGTTCGATAATTAAAATGGACTCATCTTTTCTGAACTTATGCAGCAGAGTGTAGAAAAGTTTCTAAACAGCAATCATAATGCTCTGCGTAGTTAAGTTTTAAAAACAGGTGTACGTATGCATTAGTTGACCCATGAATAAACAGTTCATAATTTGACTTGAATTCTTGTATAACCTCGTTTACTTTGGAATCATCTTGACTTTCTTGGATGTCTTCTCGATTGGTTAAAACATTAATTCGCTTTAGAGTTGTAAAACTACCATAGACTTCCGTAGAGTATAATAAATGTAGATTACGATAGTTTTCCTAGTAGAATTAATCAGTTAAGAACGTACCCGCGTTACCTGAACGTCAGGTGTGTTGCATATCTATCGGGCGTTACATCATATCGATCGCGTTATTTAGGTTGTGATCATGTTTTACTAGATTACTCTAGAAATTGGAAGCATTGAACTTAGAACCTTCTTGAAACTGAGAGAGGATATATACAGGCCCACTTTACCTACGGAACATTAGTGTCTTCAAAAACATTTGGCAGCTCCTCTAAGTATACCACAGTTCAGATGAAGAGACCAATAGTAATCACGAGTAATGTTATTTTCAACCTAAAAGTACAATTTTTATTTTGATCACACTGACCGAAGTCATGAGCACAGTTTTGGTGATCATTATGTTTGAATTTCTCATTAATTTTCTTAATTCGTTGTATTTTGAATTGTGTTTCTTTCCCTACCAATGCTACCAATACTATCGGTATTCCTACCATTTACTACATAATTTATGTACTGCACCAACACTTCTTTACTTGCCCTGAATGACAACTAGGAAGCGTTTCAATGCATGTCTTCCTATAGTTATATTCTGCGTGGTGTATGAAACATTTTCATGAATAAACTGTTGCAGTCTGTTTCCTCTGAAAATAGTATGCTACAATTCAAGTAAATAACATTATTTCCATTTTACGTAGCACTGTCTTGTCAGAGTCTGTGAAGTACGAATGAGAGTCTGAGTCTGGGTGTGATGTCATCATCGTCATCATGGACAAGTTCGTTTTAGGCCATGTGGTCTGTAACGATAAACCCAGCGAAGATGATCTTAGTCTTTCCACAGCTGCTTTTGTCTTTCTTGGACCACGTGACCAGTTGGAGCGTACTGGAATGCCAATTTTGGCAGTCTAGTTCTTTCCATTCTCATCAAATGATTTTTCCATTCTCGTTGGTATTTATCTCTTCAGCCAAACTTGGTACTCCAAGGTTTCCTTTGATGTCCGTATTCCTTTGGTGGTCCAATCCAGTAACTCCTAACAGTGATAGCAAGAAACGCATTTGGGTTACTTCAAGTTTATGTGAATTTCTGTTATTTAAAATCCAAATTTCACTTCCGTGTCTTACAGTAGGTTTTGATGTGATATGCAGTCTTAGTTTTGTATCGGTCGTCATCTGTTTGCCAAAATGTATCCTTATTACCCCGTTCAATTTATTATATTTTTGTAATTTTGTATCAATATCACTCTTGTGATTTGCAAATGCACTTACTAGGTATGAGAAATCAGACACTTGTTCTACAATTTTTTCATCTATTTCGATTTTCACATTTATATTTTTTCCACACATTGCCATTGTTTCAGATGTGTATGTGTGTGTGTGTGTGTGTGTGTGTGTGTGTGTGTGTGTGTGTGTGTGTGAGAGAGAGAGAGAGATCAAATAAACAAGTTCCAATACCAATTGTATATGAGCTAACATAACTCCCGCGGGACGAAATTCAGGCACACCGGCGACGCTGATGTGATCCTAGCAATTGACACTGTCGTTAAACAACAAAAAATTTAATTTATGAGCTAACACCATTGTCTATGGGCAATATGTTCCAAAGGAAAGGTCGCCGATATGATCACTGAAGCTAAAGGAACAATTAAAAACAATTAAAAAAGCAATAGTTTTTTCAGTTTGTTGCTTTAATTGTCTTTTATACTACCTATACAAAATTAAATATTTTAAGACGATTTATTCTTTCACGAAAAATTCTAAGCTTAAATAACCACAATTTAACCCCTAACACAACAGACCTTCGCAAGCCCGGTCGCTATTTTTCCTTTTTTTTTTTATTTTGTTCTTTAACGACGCTGTCAATTGCCAGGATCACATCAGCGTCGCCGATGTGCCGGAATTTTGTCCCGCACGAGTTCTTTAACATGCCAGTAAATCTACTTACATGGAACTGTCGTTTTTAAGCATACTTAAAACCATCGACCTGGGCCGGATTTGAACCCGCGACCTTGGGATCAGTAGGCCAGCGTCTAACCAACTGAGCCACCCAGACCGACGGAGTCTGGTCGCTGCGTCCCCCACCTCTACCCACTACAGGTATCATGAGTGGGGTGTAGAATTGGAGCATGGAACGTGGTCAGCGCCCCGGGCCCTCCCGGCCAGTTATGCGGCCTTCACCACCTGGGGTAGCTACTTCTTTATCAAATAGCTCCACAATTGGCTCCTCCGGGAGCTAACAAGGTTGAGTGCACCTCGTGCCAGCCCTCCCACCGGTGTAAAAATTCCCATGTCAGTACCGGGCATCAAACCCGGGTCCTCCGTGTCAGAGGCAGGCGCGCTGCCACTGCGCTACAGAGGCATCTAAATGCCAGAGCAGATTATGCCAGAGCATAATCATCTCACTCTATTTCATTTAAAATCTTCAGGGTTTTCACCATGCTTCTTAACCTTGCCAAATACAGCAAATCTAACAAAACTGCAGAAAACCTTTTATTACATGGAAGTTATAGTCAGTAGCTGAAGAATTTACAAAAGATTAACTTAAATCATCGTTAAACCTACCAGAAGCATGGTATAAGAGTAGTTTGACAGTTTAAACCTCAAGAGCAGATAATGCAAACTTGGAGAAAACGATTTCTGGTTTGAAGCCTCCATCAAAGTAATTGAACCCGTTTCTGTTTGAATTAATTTTCACTTCTGAATTTCATAAATGACATATTTGTAATGGAAGCATAAGACACTGACCTCTTCCCGCTTACTACAGGCAGAAACCTGCCTACATATTCATAATAGAATAGTCTTATCTGATAGACATATAACAATAGACATTTCAAACGCGTGAATTGTTGTCCACAAGAGAAAACAATGAGAGACTGTTGCGTGACATTCATGTTACGCTAAGCGGAAATGGGTTTTAACGCTAATTGGAGAAAATGGCCCTTATGATAAGTTAAATAAAACAACGTATTTGTTTACTCTCCCAAGTTTCAAGTTTCACTCAAATACATACATGTGTTTCATTACAATATTTTTTTTTGGCTCGTGAAGCTTGTCTTTAGTATCGGTCCGGAGAACTTCGCCTACAAAAACATTGCAAAGCAATCATTGTGTGATAAATACTTCAACAAATGAGAAAACGCCAGTTGCTGCTAATTACACTTTATTACCTTCTAGTCAGTTAGCGTAGTGTTAACATTACACTTAAATAACTTTTGTACAAACTCAAAGCAACAGAACAACTGTCGAATCGAATCACAAATAAGAAGTATCAGATTACAACTCGCACTGAACTGCTACTCGCCACGATTCACAGGCGCTGTCCACTGAACGCTTCGTAAACGTTTAACTCTCCAACACTTCACCCAAATGACCTCGTTGTCGACGGGCCATTAAACCTCCAACACTTCACCACAAGCACGACTGGAGCAACTTCTACTACTTCTACTAAAGGGCACGAGCAGGTCCCTTACATAGTACTTTATACAATGGAAACGTTCTGGAAGTAGAATGATCGGGAGTGGCTGTGAGGGAACGGTCCAGACACCACACCACCACATAATAGCTATTGTCTCTTTGGTTTGGTTTGGTTTAAGGGCGCTCAACTTCTAGGTCATCAGCGCCCATAAAAGATCCATGGCAATAGCCAGATATAAATTTCACTCAAAAAATAAAAATACTAGCAACAAGGAAAATTTACAAAGGTAAAAATCAGTGGCAATAGCCAGATATGAAACAAGGTGATAAATATGTCCAAACGCAGAAACAGATAATTAAAAAATTTAAATCCTCAAATTTATATTACACTGCGCTAAAAAATTAAAAACTCTATCAACCGCTGTTTTGTCGTCCGCTAGGACCTCTGCAAGTCTGGCAGGCAGCTGCAGAGAATCCCGAAGGTGCGCTAGAGAGCAACACTCTAGCAGCACGTGGCGAACCGACAAAACGTTGTCACACAGCGGACATAGAGGCGCAGGGTCCCTTTTAAATAGGTAACCGTGCGAAAAATTGCAGTGCCCTATTCTTAATCGAGCCAAACTAACCTCCTCGCGACGAGATGTGCGACAGGAAGTTACCCAGTTTATCGGAAGTTCTTTCACTTCTCTAAGCTTATTACCGCGGAGAGCTGACCACTCGTCGTGCCAGGACGACAGCACCGCTCTCCGCACTTCAAGCCTGAAGTCTTCCGAAGTAACACGTGAGATGGTAATACTAGGTTCTGTAGTTGCCGTCTTTGCTGCTAAATCTGCCATTTCATTCCCAGGCAAGCCTACGTGACCAGGAATCCATGCACACACCACGTCAACACCAGAAGCGTGTAAAACATGGAGGGCATCCTGGATACGTTGTACAATAGGGTGGGGGTTGTACAACTGACAAAGGCTCTGCAGTGCACTAAGGGAATCGCTCAAAATCAGGCAGTCACCTAATTTACGACGGCGAACATACAAAACGGCTCGATAAATTGCATAAAGCTCTGCAGTAAAAATGGAAGTGCTATTTGGAAAACCGAATGTATATGGTTCGGTTCCATAAACATAAGCACATCCAACACCGTTGGTGTTCTTTGATCCATCGGTGTAAATATATCGACGGTCAGAGTAGCCTGACAAAAATTCTAAGAAACAGGTGCGGATACTTGAAATAGGCATCGTGGACTTCTGGTGTATGGTCATCCCAAGATCTACATGGGGCGTACCAGATAGCCAAGGGGGGTAAAGTCTCTCGCCCTTGGCGAACATCACAGGCAGTTCCACTCCAAGCTTCACTAGGAGCTCTTGGAAACGGAACCCCGCAGGCTTAGGATTAAGGGAGCTAATTCTATATCGTTCTCTTAGCGTGCTGGTGAAAAAAGAAGCGAACGTTGGGTGCTTAGGCATACATCTAAGCGCACAACCATAATTTGCCAAGAGAATCTCACGCCGATATTGCAGAGGAGGTTCTGCGGACTCGGCGTAAAGGCTCACCACTGGGCTTGTTGGAAAAGCTCCTGTTGCAATGCGGATGCCCCTATTATGGACCACGTCTAATCTTTTCAGCACAGATGGTCGTGCTGACGAATAAACAATACACCCATAGTCTAGCTTGGATCGGACCAATGCGCGATATATTCGCAACAAAATTGTTCGATCCGCTCCCTACGATTTGCCATTCAGTACTCGCATAATATTTAGGGGACGGTCACATCTCGCTCTTAGCTGTGCAATATGCGACGACTAACTAAGCTTCCTGTCCAAGATCAAACCCAGGAAGCGCGTCTCTTCTGCGAAGGGAAGTGAATCTGGACCAAATCGGAGCGAAGGTGGTAATCGTCTCCTACGGCGCCAGAAATTAACGCAGATTGTCTTCTCAGTTGAGAAACGGAAGCCGTTTCTCACGCTCCATTCTCTAAGGTTGTCCAAGCATTGCTGCAGGCGCCGTTGTAAGAACGCCGTGCGCTGAGAAGTGCAATAGACAGCGAAGTCGTCTACGAATAGGCATGACGAAACTCCAGGTGGAACACATTTCCAGATGGAGTTAATTGCTATAGCAAAGAGGGTGACACTTAGCACCGAACCCTGAGGTACTCCCTCCTCCTGAACAAAAGAATTAGAAAAAACCGAGCCGACCCTTACTCGGAAAAAGCGGTCCTTCATAAACTCCTGAATGAAAAGTGGTAGGCGTCCACGTATGTTCCAGGCATACAGGGAACGTAGAATCCCTGCTCGCCAGCACGTATCATAAGCCTTCTCAAGATCGAAAAATATGCCAACGGTTTGACAGTTCTTCATAAAGCCGTCCATTATCTGTGTCGATATTGACACAAGATAGTCAACAGTTGAACGGCGTCGTCGAAAACCACACTGGATGTTAGTCAGTAGGTTACGACTTTCTAACCACCATACCAATCGTCTATTGATCATGCGTTCCATCACCTTGCAGACGCAACTGGTGAGGGAAATAGGACGGTAGCTGGAGGGAAGATGACGGTCCTTTCCAGCCTTCAAGATGGGAATAACGGTGGCCTCCCGCCAATTTTCTGGGAGTATACTGTCAACCCAAACACGATTATAGACCTCGAGCAGGAATGCCTTACCTTCAGGAGAGAGCCGTTGTAACATTTGTACATGAATACCGTCTGGTCCTGGTGCTGAACATCGCGAAGATTTCAGGGAATACTCCAGCTCTGCCATGGTGAAAAGGCGATTGTAATCTTCTACGTTTCTAGAACGAAACGAGAAGCCTTGAGATTCCACCTGAGTTTTAATTGGAAGGAACTCAGGGGAGTAGTTTTCCGAGCTAGACACTTGTGCGAAAGCACTGCCAAAGGTATTGGCCACTTCAAATGAATCAACAACAGCTCCTGTGGCTGTTTTTAGTCCCGCTATTGGTATTTGGGTCGTTTTAGCTGCAACACGCCTTAATCTATCCCACACAACCGAGGAAGGTGTGTGTCGGTTAAATGAAGGTACAAATTTGCTCCATGATGACTTTTTGCTATCCTTAATGACTTGTCTGGATCTGGCGCGCATTTTCTTGTATTCGATTAGGTTCTCCAAAGTAGGGTGACGTTGGAAAACCCTAAGTGCACGCCTTCGAGCACGAATGGCATTCCGACATTCTTCCGTCCACCAGGGGACGGGAAATCGACGGGGGTGTGTAGTCGACCGCGGAATCAATTGTTCAGCAGCAGAGAGAATCGTCTGCGTGAGATGCTGCGCCAAATTATTCACTGAGTCGTGCTCGTTGTAAGTAAAGACAGCCAACTGGGTGTAAAGGTTCCAGTTGGCATGGTCCAAACGCCATCTGGGCATACGTGTGGAAAATGTATGTTGTGTTAAGAGACTAATAAGACACGGGAAGTGGTCACTAGAGTGTAAATCGGAGATGACATTCCATTGTAAGGAGACTGCCAACTGAGGTGAACAAACTGCAAGATCGAGGTGTGAGAAGGTGCTGTGCGAGTCAGAAATGAATGTAGGCTCTCCAGTGTTGAGGAGAGTTAGGTTGTGACTATCGAGGAAATCGGCAATGATCTTAACTCTCGCACAAGCGCGACTTGAACCCCAAAGTGGGTGGTGCGCATTGAAGTCTCCCACCAACAGAAACGGTGTTGGCAACTGGGAAACTAGATCTTCTAAATCAATGTGCGAGAAGTCATGGGACGGAGGCAAATAAACATTACAGATGGTGAAATGTATGTTTGGCAGTTTAATCCATACAGCAACTGATTGTATATCAGAGTGCAAAGGTAGAGTTTGCATATGTACGTCATCTCTGACAAGTATCATAGCGCCGCCATGTGCCGGTACACCCTCTTCTGGTGTAACATCACACCGTACTGGGGTGTATCGCCTTAGATGGAAAGCGTCTCGAGGACGTAGCTTAATCTCTTGCAAACATGCGACCAGAGGTTCGTTTTCTTTGAGCAAGAGCTCAAGTTCTGGCCCTTGAGTTCGAATGCCACGTACGTTCCATTGTAGGATAGTCATATTGCATTGTGTATGGGATAGGTAATTCCAAGGTAACTCTCCATTACTTTGGAGCAGGCGGTTGTCGAACTAATTTAGCCCTTTTCTCTCTTGGGCTGACGTTCTTTTCGGACGCTTTTTCGCGCCTCTTTTCCACTGGGGGTCTCCCAGTGTGGGCAGATTGGTCAAAATCCATGTCCTCTGCCGAGGACGTGCGTCTTCCCATGGCAAACTTGGGTTCGAGTGTCTCGAACCGGTTGCTAATGGGGACCGGCGAAGATGAAAGACGCCGGTCTGAGTCCACCCCTGAAGATTCCGCAGAAGAGGATCTTCGAGGAGATCTCTTTGGACTCTTGTACCCCTTTGATGTACTGGGGTGAGCCTTATCTTCCTTGAGGAAATCGTTCTTTGTGTAGTTCTTTTTAAATTTTATCGGCGAGCCATTGTAAATAACGGGTTTGCTAGTCTTCTGTGTCGAGTTTGGCATTTTCGTTGGTGATCGAACAGTTGAATTTTTTTCACCAACAGATTTTGTACACGTTGATACAGATGTGCGTGCTGATGTTGAAGGCTTTGGTATAGAGCTACGGGCAACAAGTGTTTTTTCAGAAATTGTTGCCCCATTGAAATCGCTGGTCTGAGTTGCGATCTCTCTGCTCGCTACCGCTTTAGCTGCAACTGAGCTATAGGTTCCGGATCTGGGAACAGAGGGTTGGCGTAGACGCAAGAGCTTCCGGGCTTCTGAGAAGGGCACCTTCTCTTTAACCCGTATCTCTTGGATCGCTCTTTCCTCTACAAAGCGGGGGCAGTCTCGGGAACTAGATGGATGTTCACCTCTGCAGTTCACACATGTAGGAGCTGTAGTACATGCACCATCGTGGGATTAATCTCCACATTGAGGGCATGTAGCTAGTCCCTTACAAAGCTCACTTGTATGACCAAAGCGCTGGCACTTAAAACACCTGAGTGGGTTCGGGATGAACGGCCTAACTTCGATGGATTCATACCCTGCCTTAATCCTTTGCGGGAGATCTACCCGATCAAAGGTCAGGAACAGGGTATTAGTTGGCTTTAACTCACCACCTTCTTTACGTTGAACCCGGTAAACGTGTATGACGCCTTGTTCCGCCAAATTCTCTTGAATCTCCTCATTGGATAATCCTTCCAATGCACGGGTGTTTATCACACCGCGCGAGGAGTTCAAGGTTCTGTGCATCTCGACGCGTACTGGATAACTTGCTAGCATATTCGCTTTCAATACCTTAGCTGCCTGGGTAGCTGAAAGTGCTTCAGCCAGGAGCGTTCCATTGCGAGATCTAGTGCATGATTTTACTGGACCAGCAATGTTATCCAAACCCTTTTGAATTGTAAACGGGCTTACCGATAAAAATTTCTTGTCTCCCTCAGTTCTTGATATTACTAAGTAGCGAGGACCACTCGACTCAGCTACTTCCTTTACACAAACTTTAAATTTTTTTTGATGTGAGTTTTTTGTGAACTCATGGCGATGTCATCCTCCACCATTGCAAATGTCTCCGATGGCATGCTCACTTCCTGGGCGCCACCCCGGCTTAGGTGAGAGTCCTGGCCTGGACCTTGCTCACCCTAGGGTCTCACCTCCCAATGTATAGACAGAGGGACCCAATCGCCTTCAGGAGTGCATCAGCTCATGCAATGGCCCCTCCCCGGGACTGACCTTTATCAGCGGATACGCACACAGATCCTACATGATAACCAGGGGCTGGGACTTACGCGATTACCCAGTCACCCCTTGCGTCACCCCATCCTCCGACGACCCGCGCGTAGGTTATCCATCAGACTGTGTACAGGGAGGTAACAGGTGGGAGGTCAAACACAAAAGTGGACCAAAGTTGATTGGGCGTTTGGCATGTGCCCTCTCACCTCTTGGAGGAACCCAATCGAGAGTATGGCTCGGGGCCCCGGGTACGCCAAACCCGTACCTACCGTAGTAGGAGCCCCTGGGGGAGTTTGATTTCGGAGTCCTCTTCTCCTAGATGAGTCGTCGACCAAGACTACCGAGCCTCATCTACCCGTTTGGAATGTTCTTTGCTTCCCCTCACCTCTTGCCTACCAGTGGTCACAAAGACACTTAGTAGGCCGTCTGGATCGGGTACTGAGCCCCTCCGCCACGACAAGGCGACACTCCTTCGGAGGGGAGCTATTGTCTCGGGAGGCTCTGTTGTCCTGCTGGAGGCCGGGTCTTTAGTGCAGGTACCTGTTGCTGTCGGAGATCAGGCCCCGACCGGCATTTCTTACCAGCCGCGTCCGGGCTCACGGTCGGCGAGACAATGCTTAGTAGATATCTTGGAAGCTCTTTACATAAATTACTCTTAATTTTGTAGAGATTTCATTTAAAGTTCATACGTGTGGACAAATGTGTGTATATAATTTCAACTCATATGCAGTGATTCATCTCAGACCTTAGTTATATTTTATCCATCTAAATTGCGCTAGTTTTGTACTAATTTCAATAATTTGAAACGTGTTATCAAATTTTCTTCAAATATCTATGTAAAAAACTTAAATTTTATGGTTGCAGCGTCTGTCACATGTTTCTGTGCGGACATATGTGCAGTTCATCCACAATAGTAACCAATGCACCCAGAGACCTTCGTCCTTTGTGCAAGAGAATTAATTAACGTTAAGATTAAGATAATCCTTGGTATGATAGTGAGGGATAGATGTTTCATGTTTTCACTACTCATAGTTACATTATGTAAATATAATCTGCCTCCCGTACAAAAGAATTATCCATTTGGGCATCTAAATTGGGCATGTTTAGAATGAATGTCTTAGAAAGAGAAATTATATTTTACTGATATATTTATTTTTCATTAAATAACTCCTTTAAAAGCACTAAAGGAAAACAATGTGTAAATCTTGCAGGCAATTTGTGGTATACACAAAATTCAACTTATTACGATAGGTAATAGAAAAAAATTCCCCTTGGCAACTATATCACAAATCAATAAATCAATTTTGACCAAAGTAATATATTAATTTAATTGTAAAACATCATTGTCGAATCTTTTTATCTGTAGGTGAAGATGGAAAGCTTATTTTTACATGAAAAAAGTTATATTTCATCTCATAGATTTGAAAGGTTATACTTTTCTTGCGGCATAAAAAGCAAAGAATTCTATAACTTCATTAAACATTCCAGAAAAATGTTGCAACTGTATTTAGTTTTCATAATTTTCTTGCAAATGGAATGGCATAAAGCATCACCATATATTTCTGGTTCTTTCAGACAGAAGATCGCGGACTGGAGTTCATTAAAGCTATACTACATTTGGCCTGCCTCTTAGTCCAATTTTTGTTCTACAATTACTTGAGCTCAGAACTTGCGTTCGTGGTAAGCTTTCCTAGTTCTTTGTATACTAAGCTAATCTTCTGCATGAACAATGTTAATCAGAGTGCACCAGAGGTATTGTTGTCGTTGTTATTATTATTATTATTATTATTATTATTATTATTATTATTATTATTATTATTATTATTATTATTATTATTATTATTATTATTATTATTATTATTATTATTATTATTATTATTATTATTATTATTATTACTATTATTATTGTTATTATAACAATATATTAATTATATTAATAAATAATAATAATTATATTATTATTGATTATAATAATAACAATAATAATAGTAATAGTAGTAATAATAATAATAATAATAATAATAATAATAATAATAATAATAATGATAATGATGATGATGATGACGATGATGACGATGACGATGACGATGGCCACGGCCACGACCACGACCACGACCACGACCACGACCACGACCACGATCACGACCACGACGACAACAACGATGATGATGATGATGATCATAATAATAAAAATAATAATAATAATAATAATAATAATAATAATAATAATAATAATAATAATAATAATAATAATAATAATAATAATAATAATAATAATAATAATAATAATAATAATAATAATAATAATAATAATAATAATAATAATAATAATAATAATAATAATAATAATAATAATAATAATAATAATAATAATAATAATAATAATAATAATAATAATAATAATAATAATAATAATAATAATAATAATAATAATAATAATAATAATAATAATAATAATAATAATAATAATAATAATAATAATAATAATAATAATAATAATAATAATAATAATAATAATCCTGCGGCTCGACCTCTAATGGCTATGCATAAACAAAGGTATTTTTACAACTAAGCACGCATTTTGCTATTTTATTTGGATTTGGATTAGCACAGTGCTGGCCTATTCTAAGCGGAGGCGAGGTATGAAGGGGAGCAAGATCGTTTGACAAGCCCGACCAAGAATGTCTGAGTTACAGTAGTATAAGTAATAAACTGAACATATTAATACAGTAGCACAAAATAATTGTATTTTATTACTTTTCAGTTCAACAACTTGTTGACAATTTTGAAATAATTGGTAATAGATAAGAAACATTGTTAGGAGAGATAATATGTATGATAAGTGGACAACTCCAAATGTAACTGCCTTTAACAATTATGCATATAAATGATTATCATGTGTAACACGGAATCACCAATATAATTACGTGTTATGGATCTGTTAACAGAGTGAGGAAGTATCCACGGCAGCCTACGATAGCGAATGGTACCAGCAGAACGTCAGCTATCAGCGTACTCTACGTATGATTATCATGCGAGCACAAAAACCTATAGGCCTTAGTGCTCTGAATTTTACTGGTTACTCCCTATCAGTGTTTGGATCGGTATGTACAAATAGGCTAGTTCTTGAACATATTCCAGGTATTTCATCTAAACTATGCATTGATGGAACGCTGTGTTCTGTGATCTGTAAATTGTTTTTAGAGTGCAACTAGGAAACAGAAAGATAATGATGTATTATGATAATAGTATTCAATATTATATAGCTCAATGTTTATTGTGACAATTCACTGTGAGTTGATCACTGTAATACTCCGTATGCATAAGAAAGGACATCCAAAATGGTCAGGAGACTCGTGCTAAATCAGTAACCAGGAAAAAAGTTGCTAACGAAGAGGATGGATGGCAAAAGGAGTGAGCTCTCAAACCGAGCTCTGCATATAGACCATGAAAGCCTATTGTACCCCATACTTGCAGTTCACTCCAGGTCCGTTTTTTCTAGCAAGGTTATAATATGCCCTAGAGGCCTAGACTCCTAGAGTCTGATAGTTTACTGCTCAGGTCAGTTATTGCTAAGCTAGGCAGGGAACGGAACTTGTTTGTATGTTCAATTGCATAGTGTGTTGTTAGCCTACTTCGTTAACACTTTTATATTAAAACGTGTAGTTATGGAAGCAAGTGTTGGTGCGTGTGGTAGGCTACTAGAGATTTATGTGCATGTTTTCGCTGCCGTGAGTTAAGCCCGAACGTTTGTTTATATGTCTCGAGTATTGAGGGTTATCGCTATCTGCTTATTGACAACCATATATATAATCTGTGTTGACAACACTGCAGTTCTCCACGTGCTGGCATTTGACAAATTGACATGTATCTTTTAAAAATCAGACTATAATGCTCCTAAAATTCTTATGTCCAAAAGCAAAATTCTCAGAGTAAGGCATCTTGAGTGTGGAAGAGCTTCACATCTACTTAATATAGCCAAGCAACTCTTTTCTGCTCATCACATTTTCCAGTATATTAGCATTCTTTTCGGCCATCAGGTTGGATAAGGGAGGGAAGGGCAGGTTGCAGGTTCGTGCAACAAGCGACACGTGGCGGCATACACGGTACATATGTAAACAGGCAGGTGACGTTGAACGTTCTACTCTTTATCACAAGTGAATGTAAAAGAAGCCACCACCAACGACAATGTCACAGCTGCAAAAACGTACAATAAACGCAAAAGGTGAGATATTGATGAATTAGCTGCTAAGCATGGGCATGTAGTTGTTAGATTGCTCCCTAGTTTGAATTCCATTGAATAAGTACGGTCAGAACTAAAAAGAAATATTGCAGTTAATTTCTTCAGAAGAAAACTATATTACCGAAATTCGAGCCTTAGTTTAACATATTATAAAGGATATTGAAAAAAATAATCGTTGGTCTAACTATATACGCCATAGTGAACTAGAAAACAAATATCGTTTCTTTGAAGGTATAATGGAGAACAACCAGCCCCTGGTAATAGATCTTCAAGACGACGATTCATTTTCAGAGGATGGCCATTAATGTTACGTTAATTTCATGGTGTAACTAGCACAATAAGATAGTGTGCATATTTTACTGTTTTATTTATTCTTCATGTTTGCAGATTACTGCACGTCCCCGATATTTTCTCCGGTCTATAGATTCAGATTTCCTATTTACAATCACGTCGAAGTAATTTTCAGCCAAATAGATACTGTAAACAAAGTTAAGGACGATATTGAAACGCCAATATTTCAACTGCTCACGCCTGGCACACGGTGAACACGTGCCATACCTGACGTGGGGGGAAGGTCATAGGAGCCTAACCCCTTCCTTTTCCTTCAAGCCCTGGCCGAAAAGAATATGAATGGACTGTCCGAAATTTTGGCTCTGTTGGACCCCAATAATATGAAGATATTTACGAAAGGTGTTGAAGCCTGTAAAATGGTCAATATTTGGCACATTCGCGTTCAACTTGACGCAGAATCTTATATCTGGGGCTAAGATCCTCGACATTCTGTAGTTTTCCCATACCTATTTTGATTGTACCACTGCTCCAGCCAATCATGCAAAGAAACTCCTCAGCCTTACCGTTTGGTATAGGTCGCGCGTTACTTCTTGACGAATGAAAATTTTATATGAAAGGTTGAATGCGAGTCTCTACTCAGCTTTTGCGGGAACGAGAGAGAGGAGGTACAGTCTGCAGTGAGATGACGCGCATGCTTCTGAGCTGAAGTAGTACAACACTACAAATCAATTTATGACACTTGCAGTAATATCAGCCACACGTATTATACACTATACCTCTATAACTGTTTCCACTTAACTTTCTTGCATTTATTCTATTCCCGACATCTCTCCCTCGTCTGAATTGCTATTTTCGTTGCATGCATACATACATCCGTACCGCACAAAACTTCTGCAGTCGACTGTATACACAAACGCGACAGAGGAAAACAGAGGTGTCTGTTATCGTAGCATAAACATTTGCTGACCTGTTTATTAACGGTAGGCTCACTCATTGGATTTCTGCTCAAGGTCATTCGTCAAGAACGAACGCGCAACCTATAGCATACTCTTCGCACATGGAGTACTAGTAGTGCTATTCGTACTATAACATCTTTACAAGTTTTAGAAACAGTGCCATTCACTTCGGCAAGTATATCCTCAATGTTTCGTAATCTCAAATCTTCTAAAGCATTTATACAGATGGAATATACATTCCTGATAAAAACCGTAACACTATATTAAAATTTGTAAAGTAGTACGTTAAATACGTAACGCAGTTTAAAAAGGTCGCGTTTATTTGAGACTTTAGGACATAAAAGCAGAAGACTTAAGCCACTGTTATATGTTGTTGTTTTCTAGTGCCTTGCATCTGGCAATGAAGCCATTAGCATTCGTGCTTTCCAATACTTTTGAACTAGCCACTGTTATATTAACTTGCAATGTAACAGTGATTTACAGGCAACTTCGTGTACTCCATATAATATTATTAAAGAATGTTGTATAATTGTATATTTCTAATCTACAATCAACAACTTAGGCTAAGACCTTAAGTCTTAATCATCACAAATAAATAATAAACGATTGGAATATTATTACTAAAGCGCGTCTCACTCTTAAAAGACAGTACACGTTAAATGGAGCGCAGTGTTGCAACATGTACTATATGTACGTATACCTCGAAGGTCGTCCGCTCGTCCGCTCAGCTGCGACATGTGATCGAAACAACTGAACAACTGAACCTGAATAACACTATTGTTTATTCTCTCCCTCTGACGTTTTTCACCCTGCTTCAAACGTGACATATCCTTTGTTGCCGGGACCATAAATAATATTAGGCGAAGGCGAAGTAGCATCAGCTAACGAGTATTAGCGCATTAAACAAAGCAAATATGATCATACTTTCAATAAGTAAATCTGTTAAATCTGTATACCTAAAACCACACGATATAATATTGTAACAAATAGACAGTAATTTTGAACTGCTGGTGTTCCATCGTACCAAGAGGCTCGACACTCCACATCGCGAAGGCACGTTCAAAGACAAAGACATTCTTCTGAGTCAATGACACTACCAAGTCATCTTATGAATTATACATATCCAAATAGTGAAATATGTATACTGCTATTTAAGGCTATCTACGTTATATCTACCTTAATATCTACGTTAAGTTTCAGCCGAATTTCATATATCTCCTTGGTATTTTTTGTACTTGGTACTTCTAAATGCGATTTTACAGATATAAAAATGTATTATCAAACACATATGGAGAAATAAAATGACAAAAAGCTTTAATAAATTATGCTGATTACCTTTAAACTTCCTCGTCCTCCAATAGTGACGCGATTCCTTCAATTTCATTTCCCATTGATCTTGATGGACCGGGTTGTGAATTAAAATCAGATGATGGTGACTCTGAAGGGGCAGTTCTTGTTGACGAAGACGAAGACGACGAAGATGACGATGATACATTAATCAGAATTATATTCAGCGTGGGTGGAATATTTGCAAACAATAAAGAATGAACAATTCGCCGCACTCCACTTTGCACTATTCCATCAAATTGTGTTAACCTAGCGTTTTTTTGTTTTCCCACCCTTTTTGCTTTCTTTTTCGATGGCGTTCTTAGAGGTCCTTTCATTACTTCCTTTTTAATCATACACACTACTGCTTC
The DNA here is from genome assembly GCA_030765045.1 of Tenodera sinensis. Lineage (NCBI taxonomy): Eukaryota > Metazoa > Arthropoda > Insecta > Mantodea > Mantidae > Tenodera > Tenodera sinensis. Next base: position 43,058,534 of record CM060971.1, read on the forward strand.
TGAACACCCGATAGCCTTAGCTGTTTCTTTTACTGCCTTACTAACACTCATTTTACTTGAAAAATAATCTAACACATTCATAATTATTTGGCGTTCCTTACTTCTTAATTTACCAATATTTCGTCTCTTTCTAGCTTCTCCTTCCATAACTACAAATATTTACAAAAATATTAAACAAATAACGCAATAACAGCTCACAGTTACACACACGACTTCTTTCGAACTAATGTTAGTGCTGCTCCTTATACTATCTTCTGTGTCAGGCCTGACGCTGAATAGATGAATGCCTTTTGTTTGCCCTACTGCATAAAAGAAAGAGGTTACTGCCTTTTGGTTTATTTTAAAAACTTTCTCCAACCTTCCTCAACATTTGTTCTCGCTGGTTCCCTGATGTAAACTCAATAACAAAAAAGTTTCACACTGCGTAACTTTTGCAGTGCACATATATAAAAATTTCCGAAAACATTTAATTTAAAAAATTATAACACTTAACTGGGTAAACATAGATAATTCAAAGTAGGCAGGTAGTAGCACTATAGTTTACTCTACCTAAGAAAAAAATATAGATTCATTCTAGCAGTTAGTTTGTTAGTTAGTGCGTGATGAGTGTAGAAACAGCAAATATCGGACTTCTATTGAAAAAAAACGTTTTCTGAAGAAATTTGGACCTATAGAAATGTATAATGACTCTGAAAAGGATATAACCTGATAGAGAAAAAAATTCTGCATAGGATAATGTGTTCAAACCTGAAATTTATAACAAATGAATATTTATACCATGCTATTAGGAATCTGGCAACAGAGCTAGGGTAGAAAAGGACGCGGCTAATGGCAACTTGTATGCGCTAGATAGAGACAGAGATGTCCCATTTAACTCCATACTGTCTTTTAAGAGTGAGACGCTATATAGTTGTAGTAATAGAGTCTAATGCCCGTTGCTTGGATATATTCCATTTTTTCTTACTTCCCAGTATAGTTCAGTTAGTTAACTACAGATCTTGAGAGCCATAAAATGGGGGAGATGATCTTTGTTCATTGTGGAGTTCTCGTTCTGACACAATACACAATTTGAGGAGTTGAGGATACCAATGTTATGAAGGTGCGCAGCCAAAACGTCATGACCTGTCAGTAATCTAAATGCTGCAACAGCTTCATGTTTTGGATAATAATTAGGTATTAACATTTTGCTCTGTAGTAATGTGGCCCAAGATTTATCAACACTTTTAGTTTTATAATACTGCTTCAGTTCTTTTTGGAAGTTTCGTTTAATTATAATTTTTGCCAAGTGGTATGGTAAGGTTTGATTTGGTGTTTGCAAGATTTTGGTTCCGTTTTTGGCAAGCAGATCCGCAACTTCATTCCCATATATCTCACAATGAGAAGGTATCCACTGGAGCTGGATATTTGTATTCTGTTTTGTTAATATTTTATCATCTTTACCATTTTTAACACATTAGAAGAATAGGGAGAATTATTTTATACAATAGCTTGAACAGCTGATGTTAAATCATTTAAAATAACAGGATTGTGAAAAGAATTTATTCTATGTATAAGATGTGTTAGTTCTTCCTGTATAGCATGGATTTCTCCATCAAAGTGGATTGAATTTTTTTCCACGACCCAGGTTCGATCCCCGGTACCAGCATGGGGATTTTATCCCCTCTGGGAGGTCTGGCACCGGGTGCATTCAGCCTCGTTAGGTCCCGGGAGGACCAATTGAGGAGCTACTTGATGGAGAAGTAGCGGCCCCGGGTCGAGAAGGCCGTATAACTAGCCGGTAGGGCTCGAGGCACTGACCATGTCCCACCCTCCAGTACTGTACCCCACCAATAATCCCTGTAGTGGGCAGACGTGGCAGACGCAGCGGCAGAGTGTTCTGTGGTGGCAAGTCTTGGCCCTTCATGGGCTGTTGCACAAGGGGTTTAATATAATAGCTGAATAATTTTGAGTAGATTCCAGCTCCTGCTCCATCTTCATTATCCAATTTGGAACCGTCAGTGTAGATACATATGTAGCATAGTGGTTCGGGATACAAACTGTGGATTGTTTCCAGAGAAATTTCTTTTAATTTGGAGGGGGCCCAGCTACATTTAAGTACATGTTCCATCAAGTTTAAGTTATAATTAATATCTATATCATCTATTGGTGAAACTGGTATGACGAGTCTCCCAGGCTTTTGTTTTGGATTATGATGTTCTTGTAATTTATTAGCCCTCTGTATGAAGTCTTGTTAAGGTTTCTCTCTCTGTTTTGATATTTTTGCCAATAATTGTCTTGAGGTAGTCTTATTAATTTTTCATATTGACTTAAAGCTTGTTTATTAATCTGTTGCATTATTGGAGGGTTTTCAATAAGTATTTGCATCGCCATTATGGGAGTACATTTAACATCACCTGTTGTCAATCGTAAACAGTTATTTTGGATTGTTTCTAATTTATTAAGGATTTTATTTATTGGATATAATCAGATTTTGGCTAGCATTTAGTAGAACTGGTTTAATGTATGTCTTGTAGGTGTTGTTTAGTACTACATTATAATTTATGTTATATTTACAGGTGATGCAGAGATCTTACTCATGTTTGGCAATTATGCGAAACTTCCACCAATCGATGGAAGGGACTCAACAATAACGACGACTCCATGTGCTGAATGTCCTTTTGATAATTAAAATGAGATACTTTGAAGCACGTACATATAAGTTAGGTTAGCAATGAAATGCACCTTGACATTACTATAGCGTAAAGAACTCAATACCAGTTTTGCTAAATAAGAAATAAAACGCTATTTCCTTCATCAAATTACCTAGAATTACTTAGAGCTGCCTATAATTATCCCTTTAATTATATTAGATGTTAATAACACCATAATTGCACTCATAAATGCAACATTCAACAATGACACATAACAATGAATATTTTATAATAATGTTTGGTCAATGTAGTAGACAATGGAACTTTAATCTGTCATAATTAAGAAAATATTTTATTAATTATCCATGTTTATTGTAGTAATTTCTTTGAAAATTATATTAAACTAAAGTCCTTGTAGAATTATATTTATGTTATAAGTTTCATAAAAGTTAATAAATAAACACAGGCACAGTTACGCAGGAAAGTCTGCAAGTTTCCCGCCAAGAAAACAAAATAATTCATGCGGCCGTTGATAACAATTTTGGCGTGAGGCAATAAAACGTTGGGATTCTATTATTGTTGTTGCCTTCCTACAGTACCGCGAGACTCTAAACGAACTCTCAAACCGTTGCTAAAATTTAAAAGTTTAAAGATAAAACAAATGAACATCAAAGCCCAATAAGAATAGCTAATCAGGAGAAAAGCGTTGGTGAGAAAGTGGACAGTTCAGTGCTACCAGGTGTAAGGGAAGCTTGTGTCTGCGGGTCGCGGAATAGACGCCACGTTATTAGGAAGTGTCTTGTCAAGTGTTACTGAGTCGCTACACGTCCAGTGATTGTATATTATGTATATTGGAATTGGGATTCATTCGGCACAGTAGGTGATCATAATATAGTTAACGGGTGGAAGATAGAACTTGCAGAGTTTCCTGTAACCCAGAGTGCCAATAGAGGAAGTGCATCTCGTGTTTTTCTTCCGAAGAACCCTGAATAAAACCCATTCCTTCTCATCACCGTCCAACACACCGCTTCTCTCTCAAAGACCAACATCTCTCGCCGAGGCTGAGATCCTGAGAAATTGGCGCCTCCTCAGCTGCATCGACGAGACGACTTCAAGCCAAGAGGTCGACCAGAAAAGGGGCAGTGAATCCGTTACAGAACAAAGTATGTGCCAAAAAGGACTCGAAAACAACCAAATTCAGCGGAAAGGAGCGGTTAAGCGACATCTCGCCACAAGGAAAATGCTATTATCTGACACTACTAGACAGAAGAGGGAAGGTGTGACAATAAGGTAATTTCACTCATGATCATGATCGCATATGTGTAGAAAAACTAGTTTTTCTCGATTCTGCACTGTGTGCTCCATATGCACTGAATTTCCTGCTATGCTCCTAGAAGTTTGCATGCCTGTGCTCCATTTATGTGACTTCAACTTCAGTCTTTGTTTAGCTTTAAAAATTAAATATGTAAACTAAAAAGTTTTTAAAGAGTATTTTCATTATTATTTATTATTTTCATTTGGTTAGAGTACCCGTCTGGTAAGCGGAGGGTCTGTGGTTCAAATCCCAGCTGTGGCATTGAACTTTTAAGTTCCAGCTCTACCCCTCAAGTATTTTCATTGTCCATAAAAGGAAAGATATAGTCGCCGTCAGGAACGAAAGCGGTTGCGCAATAGATAAATACCCAATGACGTCACGGTCACGTGTTTCCTAGCCAACCAGACGTAGTCTGTTTGAGAGCGCGTGTGTGAATTTATTTGTATAGTTTTACAGTGAAATTAAATCATTCCGAGCAATAAGCCCACTTCGTTGTGTATAGTAAGTTCATTATCAGTTCCGAAGGTGGCAGAAGCAAAAAACTGTTACGTTACTCACAGTCAAGCCAGGGAAATGGCAAATGGCGTATGTGTACAAATACTTCCTGAGAAAAATGAGAAGCAGTTGCGACGCAGCACTTCTCCTCTTTCCCCTACATGCGCGTTATCTGTCAATTACCACCATCATTCCTGACAGCTACTCTAATTACTAGAGCCCGGATTTTTATGTAATTACTAGGGCCCGGATTCTTAGTTTTTTAACTATTTTATTCCTTGATAGTTAACTACAGTGGTTTAATTTAATTATCTGTTTCATAATCATCGAAGCCAAATACTTGAATCTTATAAAACCTAAAAATAGCTAAATGAGACTTTAAAACCTAAAAGAGGCTAAATCTCCTATTTATTTTAAAATGAAGAAAAAAACTTTTAAAATGGGAAATATTGAACGAAATATGAAATATTGAATGGACTTTGACTGTTACATCTTTTCTACGTCTTTTCGCTTATATACGCTCAGAGGAATAGTGACAATAATGCAAGAGGCAACTGACTTGTATTTAGCTGTGTGGGAGCAAGCTCTATATTGTTGCAAGCAAGGAATGCGGGGATTGTTGTCGAGGGGAAAGGGATATTGGGAGAATCTGCCATAAACTCAAACCAATCAGTTTAAAAACAGTATCCGTTGTGTTCAGTCGACTATTGTGTATTGTTAATGCATATAATTACAACATCGTTAGTAGTCAATTTTCCTTAGATTAGGCAATTAATTTAAGGAGCTAGTGTCATGCCTAAACTCAGCTCATCTTGAAGGTGGTTGATTCGTCAGTGGATAGGTAACGATCCGAACTACACCACAAATGGCAAAATAATATTTTGCCGAATCTGCCAAAGCGAAGGAAACCATGCCCACAGACACAAAAGCTTGAACAAATATAAACACCTTCTATACTGCACAGATAAAATCGCATTAAGCGGCTAGGTGCTGTGCAGATAAACATACCGTACAGGAGAACCTGTACGACCTGTTCTCGAATGCTGGATTGCAGGTAAGGATTAAACACCTGTTATAATGCACATAGCATATAAACTATAATTTTGTTTACGTATTTCCCTGGTTCCCTTTGGCCAAAAATCACATTTTGAGCAGCACAAAGGATCTACAGGACATATCAGCAACATTGCTATAAAAAAGAGGACAATTAATAATAAAATTAATAAACAATAATAATATAAAAACTATTTCAGGAGGTTAAATAACTAAAAAAAACTTTTTTAAGATACAAAAATAACTAAAAAGTTAATTTTAAAAACCTAAAAATCCGGGCCCTAGTAATTACATATTTTAAATCCTGCATAATATTTCAATGAGAAGTAAAAATGTTGGCGAATTACGTCATTTGGGACTCCCTTACAAATTTTTATATTACATTTTTTTACATATTTTGCACGTTTCTACACATTTTAACGATGTTACATAAAATATGCATATTTTCTGGGTTTAGTTAGAACTATTTTTATTTTTTAAAAAATATTGTAACCACATAAACTACTGTTTTCACAAGTTTTGCTGAAAGCAACAAAAATCAATCTGCGAAATAGGACGCAAGTTAAATTAAGAATGCGATAATAACCGCCTCGCCTCGTTCTGATTGTTGTCTGTTTATATCAAAGCAGGTGCCGCTCGGTAATGTTGACCAGTGTCACGTTTCTTGTAGCGCTTTGGGCATTTACAAGGACTGGAGAGATTGATTGTTACCATTGTCGCGGTAGTCGGCATCTTGTAATATAATAGCTGCGAGGAAGCAAAGTGAGCCGCTGGACAACCATCAATATAGCGAGGCGATAATACTGCAGTTGGTTAGTTCCTTGCAAGTCTTAGTAAAATGGCACCAGTTGCGTCCTCGCTATCCTGAAAATTGAATTCATGGGTGAAATTAGATAGCGCCTTTACAACCGACGGAAAAGTAATAGTCTGTCGAGCATGCGGTAAAAGAATTGGCTGTTCCATGAAATCTCAATTGGAACAACATATCAAAAGTGCTCTTCACATACGCAACAGACACCTACGGTCTTCTAGAAAGCAAGTTCTGTTGACACAAATGCAACAGGAACTATCCGGAAATGATTTTTTAAAGACTTTTCCAGTGCAATGGTTGCAGCTAATATTCCGTGGCATAAACTTCAAACTCCTCAATTTCGCTTCTTTCTAGAGAAATATTGCAAGAAAGTTATTCCTGACGAACGTACTCTGAAGAAAAAGTATCTTCATGTGTGTTATGGAGAAGCAGTTGCTCATGTACGGAATGAAATTGGAGACCCCTGTATTTGGTTTGACGTCGACGAAACTACAGATGACATGGGTCGGTACATAGCAAATTTAGTAGTAGGAAAACTAGATTCCGAAAGTCCAGCAAAACCATTCTAATCTGTTGCAAGGTGTTAGAACAAAGAAATCATTCTACATTGTAATTGCAACATTTGTAAATGATGGGATGAAGATTCTGTGGCCAGAGGGTGTGTGTGTGTGTGAGGAAAATATTTTAATCATGTATTCAGATGCCACAGCGTACTACATGATTAAAGCTGCTACTGCCCTTAAAGTTTTCTACCCGAATGTATCTGATTGGCCCATGCATTGCAACGTGTTGCTGAAGCAGTAAGAAGTAATTTTTCCTGTGTGAATAAGTTGATATCAGCAACAAAAAATCTGATGTGTTGCACTCACATGACTTTCTCTACTCTTGCACTAACCATTCTAACAAACTCTTATTCCTATATCTCGATGTTAGTTAAGATAAACATTCGTACAAATTATCTTATTGCTTATTTCCTTGTAGGTGCAAGGGAGATATTAGAATACAGCAGGCTTTGTGCGACAGTCAAATCTTTTTGACCTTTGAGATTCCGTTCTCTTTGCATGATTAACATATAAAAAAATGAACAACGTTGTTGCATTTCGCTAAAGTTCTGTTTTCTGAAACTACCACACATAACAAGGAATATCTCCGAAATGGTTCATCCTACAAGAAATTTTATTGAGACATAAATTGTGTATTTTAGCAAGATCTACAGTTTTTGTACAGCAAGATTTTGTCTATCTCTAACGGTTTACCAGTTATGCAAAATTCGTCCAGAGTAAATACGACTACATGAGCTATAGCCAGAAAATTCAAGATATACATTTCATTTGTCATAAAAATATCTCAAACATGTGACATTTTAATCAAAATCGTTCGAGCCATTTTCAAGAAAATCAAAATTTTCCAAAAAATTTCCATGTAAAGGGTAGTTTAGGGTGGGGTTATTTTATTTAAAATCTTCGTGTCGCATCCTTGAAAGACATTAAACTTAAATACCAACTTTGGTTTCTAACCGACTTTTCGTTTTTGAGTTATGCTGCCCACAGACTGACAGACTGACACACACACGGACCTTTTTCTAAAAATGCTTTTTTTTTTTTGGATTCAGGAGGCTCCAAAACATGTATTTCGGGTGAAATCTCGACATCGAATTTTTGGGTGGAATACAATACTTCCCCTACTTACCAGTAGAGAAAGTAAAAAGGTCTTCTTGAAAGCACCGCACAGAATCCAGTGCTATAAAAATCATTTCCAACATGTCCATTTGCCTCCTGAGCCACTACTTACAAGATGGGGTACGTGGTTTGAAGCTGTGAAGTTCTATAGTGAACATTTTGAAGGACTCCAGTCAGTGTTGAACATGTTCTCTTCAGAAATAGCTGTTTCCATACGCGAATCTCAGGGCATCTTTGAAGCAGTTGGAAACATCAGGTTCCCTTCTTCACGAATCTATGGATTTAATGGAACGTGCATCACAGAAGCTTAGTGTAGTTGCAGGAAGGAAGGTAGGTGAAAAATTCAAAACTGTGCTAAACAGGAATCTAGGGTACTCTACGCTGGTGTCCGTGTTTAAAGTGCTAAATGGTGACAATGTCGATTTACCAAAACATTTCTCTGCAAATCAGTTTCCTATGCTAAAATATGCTCCTGTTTCTTCGTGTGACGTGGGGAGAAGCTTCTCTGCTTATAAGAACATTTTATCTGATAGGAGCCAAACAATGAGCCCTGAAAATATTGAAAAATATATGGTTATTCACTACACGTTGAAAGAAGCTAAAGGCTCAAAATAAAAATGCCTGGTTGTTCATTGCATGCCAAGAGAGAGAAAACTGAAAATGCATCCACATTATAAAAGTTAATTATTTTGAATCTATTGTTTCACTCATTGATAAATTGGTTCAGTATTTCAACATTGCTTTACCGTCCAAAATTTAAGTAAAATAATTATGTGAAATGAGTAAGTTTAATAAACATAATCCAAAACACATATTTGTTATTTCCTGATTATGTACTTGAAAATAAATTTTAGGTAAATTCTGCATAAAACAATACATTTTCCCTGTAATTAATTCTATATTTAGTAAATTTTAACTCATTGTAATTAATTTATGTACTTACAGACCCATCAAATTACAAAATTCTGGGTAATTTGCAGTCTGCATTTAGATTTGAGGTGACAATATTAGCATTTAGATTATTGCATAATTTTACATATTTTGTTGATATTACATATTTTGATGTTTTTTGTTGCATAAATATGTACATTTCCGCACCTTGATATTACATAAAAGTCCGGGCATTACTAATTACTTTAAAAGTAGGTAATTATATTTTCTTCCTGCCAGAGATTGGTGGTGTTTGTTGAGCAATTAGAGTTTATAAAATAATAAAACTGTTGTGATATTTTAGTTTTGGATGCGCATGGAGCATTTTTAATATTAAGGTATTTTTGCATTGTAAATAAATTGAATAATTAATTCCCTCAAATCTATAAAACAGATTGTACTAGAACTTTGTATGGTAGTAATGTAACATGAACACCCTTTAGAGTACAAAGTATTGATTTCATACCTATAAAAATATAAAAAATCCAAATCTCAGTCCAGGAATTACACATAATACAGAGACTTTTTGGCATACTTTTTCCACAGAAGTATAAGTTCTCCAAAACTAATACAAATAACAGGGAATATCTCTGAAATGGTTCACTCTACAACAAAATTTATTTAGACATAAATTGTGTGTTTTAGCAAGTGTATGGTAAGATTTGGTGTATCTATGACGGTTTGCTAGTTATGCAAAAGTCATCCAGAGTAAATAGGACATCATAGGTCATACCCAGAAAATTCAAGATATACATTTCGTTTATCATTAAAATATCTCAAACATATGGCATTTTAATCGTTAGAGCCATTTAAAAAAAAATCAGAATTTTCCATATAAAGGGTAGTTTAGGGTGGAAGAATTTTCTTCAAAATCTTCGTGGCGCACCCTTGAGAGACATTAAACTGGAATACCAACTTTCGTTTTTAACCGACTATTCCTTTTTACTTTCTCTACTGGTAAGTAGGGGAAGCATTGTATTCCACCCAAAAATTCGAAGTCGAGATTTCACCGGAAATACATGTTTTGAGGCCCCCTGAATCCAAAAAAAAAGCATTTTTAGAAAAAGGTCCGTGTGTGTGTCTGTGTGTCTGTCAGTCTGTCAGTCTGTCTGTCTGTGGGCAGCATAATCAAAAACGAAAAGTCGGTTAGAAACCAAAGTTGATATTTAAGTTTAATGTCTTTCAAGGATGCGACACGAAGATTTCGAAGAAAATAACCCCACTCTAAACTACCCTTTACATGGAATTTTTTTGGAAAATTTTGATTTTCTTGAAAATGGCTCGAACGATTTTGATTAAAATGTCACATGTTTGAGATATTTTTATGACAAATGAAATGTATATCTTGAATTTTCTGGCTATAGCTCATGTAGTCGTATTTACTCTGGACGAATTTTGCATAACTGGTAAACCGTTAGAGATAGACAAAATCTTGCTGTACAAAAACTGTAGATCTTGCTAAAATACACAATTTATGTCTTAATAAAATTTCTTGTAGGATGAACCATTTCGGAGATATTCCTTGTTATGTGTGGTAGTTTCAGAAAACAGAACTTTAGCGAAATGCAACAACGTTGTTCATTTTTTTATATGTTAATCATGCAAAGAGAACGGAATCTCAAAGGTCAAAAAGATTTGACTATCTCTCAAAGCCTACTGTATTCTCATATTCCCCTTGCACCTACAAGGAAATAAACAATAAGATAATTTGTACAAATGTTTATTTTAACTAACCCGAAGAAGATATAGGAATAAGAGTTTGTAAGAATGGTTAGTACAAAAGTAGAGAAAGTCATGTGAGTGCAACACATCAGATTTTTTAAAAATTTGTTTAGCCCCTTTGAATTTTAAGACCATATTAGAGTCTTTGACTCGAGAAACAATTTTTCAAACTGTAAGTTCCTTAACGTTAGATTTTAAACATTTCCAACTTGAAACAAACTCACACTCACTCCCATATGGACGTATTTAGTCTGCGGTGGATAGGGAAAGAACCTTTTTAAAGAAAGACTCAGCGTCTCAGTCAGAAATACCTGAGATCTCGGGGTTGAGAAGCCAGGACCCTCAGCACTCGATCGAGAGACAGAATAAAATATATTATTACATTTGTACTTCTGTAGTCCACATTGCATTTTGAGGTCCGAAGTTTTCATATCAGAAAAGCTCATTTCTCCTCATCACTTACTTTGGCATGATCATTTTCTTGTTTTGCGCTCAAGAGATACTTGTATTCTGAACCTTGGATTTCTTCAAAGTTGAATATTTCAACGGAATCTTCAGCGTCACTTTGTGTCATTACTTGCTCTAACAATCGCATAAGTCTGTCCTTTTCTGACTCATAACTAGGGCTAGGAAGTTCATGGATTTGCATGTTTTTTTCATAGGGGCTAAAATTGTATGCTTTTACATTATGCGCACGAATTATGGAATTTTCAGTTATTTGGACATAATTTTATGGTGCATATAACTGCATATTTTCTTGATTTTTGATAAATGCATATTATTTCAATTTTATAATCCCTAATTTGCATATTTAATGATTTCTATGGTTTTTTACTTTCTCTACTGGTAAGTAGGGGAAGTATTGTATTCCACCCAAAAATTCGATGTCGAGATTTCACCGGAAATATATGTTTTGAGGCCCCCTGAATAAAAAAAAACATTTTTAGAAAAAGGTCCGTGTGTGTGTCTGTGTCTGTCAGTCTGTGGACAGCATAACTCAAAAACGAAAAGTCGGTTAAAAGCCAAACTTGGTATTTAAGTTTCTCTTTCAAGGATGCGACACAAAGATTTTGAATAAAATAGCCCCATCCTACACTATCCTTTACATGGAAGATTTTTCGAAAATTTTGATTTTCTTGAAAATGACTAACGATTTTAATTAAAATGTCATATGTTTGAGATATTTTGATGACAAATGAAATTTATATCTTGAATTTTCTGGCTATAGCCCCTGTAGTCGTATTTACTTTGGACGACTTTTGCATAACTAGTAAACCGTTAGAGATAGACCAAATTATACTACACAAAAAATGTAGATCTTGCTAAAATACACAATTTATGTCTCAATAAATTTTCTTGTAGGGTGAACCATTTCGGAGATATTCCTTGTTATGTGTGTGAGTTTCGGAAAACTTAGAACTTTAGCGAAATGCAACAACGTTGTTCATTTTTTTATATGTTAATCGTGCAAAGAGAACGGAATCTCAAAGGTCAAAAAGATTTGACTGTCCCACAAAACCTTCTGTATTCTAATATTCCCCTTGCAGCTACAAGGACATAAGCAGTAAGATAATTTGTACGAATGTTTATCTTAACTAACATGGAGATATAGGAATAAGAGTTTGTTAGAATGGTTAGTACAAGAGTAGAGAAAGTCATGTGAGTGCAACACATCAGATTTTTATTCTTGTTTTCCATCAGGATAATATTTCTCATATTGGTAGTATTGCACATGATGATGCAACTCGCGAGGTGGCGAGAACTAACGCTGAGTCATGTTGTCATGCAGTGAATCCCCTGTTTCCATCCTTTCATTATATGTATGTGCGTAGAAAATAATCAGTGCGTTATCTGAGAAGTTTATAGTAGCAAAGATAAAGTGAAGATCAACGTTTTGAGTCGGTCTGGGTGGCTTAGTTGGTTAGACGCTGGCCTCCGGATCCCAAGGTCGCGGGTTCAAACCCGGCCCAGGCCGATGGTTTTTAAGTGTGCTTAAAAACGATAGCTCCATGTCAGTAGATTTACTGGCATATAAAAGAACTCCTGCGGGACAAAATTCCGGCACACCGGCGACGCTGATGTGATCCTGGCAATTGACAGCGTCGTTAAACAAGAAAATAATTTTTTTTCAACCTTTTGAGCAGCACGATTATAGCAACGCCTGGGCACCACCAGTAGTTGTGTCGTGGTCTTCAAACGTAACAGTGTTGTGAACTGGTTCCCACCAAATTAAATTAGGCGTATAAAATGTTAAAAAGCTCTTCAAATGTCGAAAATAAACCAACTTTGAGTGCTAGATTAATTAATTTACAGAAAGAGTTTTCGGGTGATTTAATATCTACAGATAATAGGGTACTGTTTTGTGGAGCGTGTGAGAAAAATGTAGGGAGTGAGGAAAGATTTCAAATAGTTCAGCACATAAACACAGCAAAACATAAGGAGAATTTAATCGGAAAACTCGCAAACGAAGAACCTGTTCAAAAACAGCTAGTAGAGTGTTTAGGAAGTAGGGTTACTGAATTTTCCTATGACTTGTGTCAAGCATTTTTAGCTGCTGATATTCCCTTGTTTAAAATTAATAATCCGACATTTAGAAACTTTCTTGCCAAGTACACTTGACAACATGTGCCTGAAAAAAGTTCACTGCGTAAGAGTTAGGTCGGACATTGTTACAATAACGTATTGTCAGATATACAAAATGAATTAGCGGATCAGCTTGTGTGGTTGTCTGTTGATGAAACCCCTGATTCTGAGTGCCGTTCTATTGCTAATATAATCGTGGGTGCTTTAAATAACGAACAAAAGACTACACCTTATCTTCTTAATGCGTGCGAATTGTCGGCCACTGACATTGTAACTGTGACCCAGTTTGTGATGGACTCTTTGAAATTACTATGGCCATGTGGAATCAAATACAACCAGTTACTTTTATTTGTTACTGATACAGGTCCTTATATGGTAAAATCAGGACAAACTCTGAAAGGTATTTTTCCTAACATAATTCATATAACTTATTTGGCACACGCACTTTATCGCATTTCTGAAACAATGCGTGATTCTTTCCAATTAGTGGTTAGATTTGTGTCCAGTACAAAGATAATTTTTGTTAAATCTCGTAAAAAGCTAAGTTGTTTATATCAACAGCATCTAATATCCGACTTCCTCCTGCACCAGAATTAACCCGATGGAGAACATGGGTCGATGCAGTTTTATATTATGCTGAGCACATAGAAATAGTCGAAGAGGTTGTTAATTCATTGGGCTCGAAAGATGCTTAATCAACAGAAACTGTGCAAAATATTTTGTCAGACGCTGGGTTAAAAGGGTATCTTAGTTTCATATCTGCCCATTTTTTTTACCAACAACCATAACGGCATTGGAAGTCGTAGGATCTCCTTTGCATGAATCACTTACTGTCTTTGAAAAAACAATATGTGATCTAAGTTTGGTTTCTGGTAGCATAGGACAAAAAGTGGAAGAGAAAGCGAATTATGTAATTTCAAAAAATTCTGGTTATAAACAGATGTGCGATATTCGAGACATCCTCGAAAGAAAACCATCTGTCACACAAAGAGACTTGACTCTCTCTGTGAAGCAGTTTACATCATTTAAATATGCCCCTATATCATCTTGTGACGTGTAAAGAAGTTTTTCACGTTACAAAAGTGATTTGCGGGACAACAGACGATGTTTTACAGTTGAAGATTTGTGCAAAGTGTTGATTGTGAACTGCAATTTAGCAGTTAATTCTACGGGACCACTTCTGCTTCAACCTCTAAGGAATAAGATAACTTTATTCATCATTTATACTAACTCGTCTTGTCTACTGCAAAGGGATATCAATCGTTTTAATTAAATAGTGCATATTTCTTGGCATATTTTCAAGTTTTTAAGAGCATATTTGCATGCATATTTCAGTGTTTTTTAGGGCATGAACTTCCGAGCCCTACTCATAACAATATGTCATGACGTGATACAGATTACAAATTGCATTCATCTTCCTTGGTCCATAGCCTTGACTGTAAATCCAGTAAGTCAACCAACGTTTCATTTATCAGTTCTTATTCTGCTGAATGAATACAGCACACTAAACAGGGGGAAGGAGAAGGAGCATGCAATCTGCAGCTGAGGGCAGTCACATTTAACAAAACTGATCACTTCAAACTACCCATTACATACAAAAGTTTCGAACATTTCGATTTCAACTACTTCCCGATGAGCTAGAGACTTCAAACTTTAAACATAGCTCAAAACTAGATGACAATGCAATGTTAACTCGATTTCAAGAAAATCTCCCACCCCAAACTACCCTTTTACGCGGAAAAATTTTATAATTTTTTTATTTTCTTAAAAATGGCTCCAATGATTTTGATTAAAACACCATATATTTTAGATTTAATTCATGACAAATGAAATGTAAATAACTTGAATTTTCTGGTGGTATTCACTGAAATCCTTGACGCTTTAAACATACCTCATAACTGAACGGCAGTGAATCGACTTCTGGGGAGAATGATCAAAGAGCAGAAACACTTGGAGACTTGGCTGTGTGTGTGAGTGAAGGAGAAGGGAGGTCAAATTATAGGTGCTAACGGAGGAGTAGAGAGAAAACTCAGAAATGTGGTCAGTGGAATGAAGAAGAAAATGACACCCAAGTGGAAAAATTTTAGTGTAAAGTTTGCACTGTAAACGGCCCGGAGGAAGTACAAGAAATATCAAAGAAAAGAGGGTAAGAAGTAATTGAAATGTGGCAAGTGCAGAGCGAAACAACTGTGGGAGCACAGGAGATTAGAAAAGAAATGAGCATCAGGGACATATCAGCAAGGGTGGCAAGGCTAACAAATGGCGAGGCAAATTGCAGGATGGAAAGAGAGAATAGAGAGGTCTTGAGAGGTAGAAGAAAGGACAAACGCAAGTGAGACGAAACAACAGGGAATCAGAAGAAGCGTTGATAATTATAAGCGACAAGTGAAGTAAGTTTAATAACTGTAAAAAAGAGACGGGAGGCAAGAATAGGGAAGTGTAAGTGAGAAATCTTGAAAAAGTGAGGTTAAGAAAGAACCAGAATTAAATTAAATTATTTTGTTGTTTAACGACGCTGTCAATTGCCAGGATCACATCAGCGTCGCCGGTGTGCCGGAATTTCGTCCCGCAGGAGTTCTTTTACATGCCAGTAAATCTACTGACATGGAGCTGTCGTTTTTAAACACACTTAAAAACCATCGGTCTGGGCCGGGTTTGAACCCGCGACCTTGGGATCAGTAGGCCAGCGTCTAACCAACTGAGCCACCCAGACCGACAGAAAGAACCAGACCAAGTTAAGTAAAGTGATAGTAATACGCTCAAATAAGAAGTAGACAATAGGCCGGAGAATCGAGCGAGTTGGCTCCACGATAATGTGTGAGGCTCGCACTCGGGAGGCCGTGGGTTCGATTCCCGTGGCTCATGTGTTTCTTGTCGGCGGTTTCCCCGGGTCGCTAGGCGAATGCTGTGCTGGAAAGGATAATTACATCCCCCGAATTTCCTGTCCTTCCATTTTGTTTCACAATTTCATTCATCATTCATTCCGTTGGTTCTTTCAGGGTCGCAAGTATCAGTGAAGGTGTTAAGTGCAGCTTGGCAGGGATGATATGCGTACATGATCTCTTTCTGTCCCTCATTGCCCGTGGGATATGGGTGGAGGCCTTGGACCCCGCGCTGAGGTCCCCTTGAGTTAGTCCCGGAAGACCTAAAGACTTTGAGGTGTCGTCACATTTGGGAAAACTTAGGTACCTCGGGATCTCTGTCAATGTCTGTGCCATTAGTGTGGATCTCGCCGCCCGGTGTCTCCTCTCATCTCATCCTTTCTCCCGGGGGTGCCCTCTTGGGGGCATAGGTACTATAAGCCTGGCTTCAGTGCCGAACCCCTTCCGTATCTCTCCTATTCCTCCTACATATAGGAGGTAAACACCACCTGCTGTGCGAGGGATCCAGAGTTCGATTCATGGCTGGGGAATGGGAACTTTTCTCTAGCCAAGATTATCCCTATCCTACCCAAAGTCTGGTAATATGAATGAGAGTGGAATCTTTGTGTGTGTATGTGTGTGTGTGCGTGTGTGTGTGTGTGTGTGTGTGTGTGTGTGTGTGTGTGTGTGTGTGTGTGTGTGTGTGTGTGTGTGTGTGATCTAATGTACAAAAACCCAAAGATCCAAAACCTGCGGTATACGGGTAAACACCATTGCCTGTAAGCAATATGTTCCAAAGGAAAGTCCGCCGATATGACCATTGAAGTTAAAAGCGGGGTATAAATGGAACAAAAAAAGTTAAAGATAGAGAGGAAAAGACAAAAGTTTGGCAAATAGCGAAAAACTTATGCAAGATAGACAAAAGAAAACCAATAATTATTAAGAGAGGAAGCAATAATACTTAGAAAGGGAGGGGGGGGGGGGGGAGTTAAAATCAATAGTAGAAAGAAAAAAATACCAAGCTGAAGGGCTGTCCTAATGATAAAAGGGCCAGGGCGCAGCCCACATGTGCCTATTCTCTTTAGTACTGAATAAATCATATCATATAATATATAAATACGTTCTTAGTACTGTGGAACTCCGAAATTTGGTCTAGTTGAAATGAGTTAGCGCCGATTAAACCCCCGTGTAGACCTGTAAAACAAATTTACAAACGAGCATAATGATAAGAACAGACCACAAGCGCACGATCTAACTTCCGGTGGATATGCCAATATGTAGCTGAAAGTGTTACAACCTCACAGTATCACGCACCGGGACACTGACAATCCCAACTGTCCTCTCAATTAAAACACCAACAGTTTACCACATACCTAATAGGTAGAGAAAGTATTGTGACGCCGGACTGTCCCACACCACAGGCGCGTAACAAAGGCGCCCAAGGTGAAACTTGTAGACTTGTTTGTAGACATTTGAGGAAGATCTGACTATGCCGTCGCCGGTGTAAAACCTTGCTGAGCGTCTATTGCACACAGTTTTTGAGTCGGTCAGTGTGTCAGTGAGTGCGAGACAGCTGTGAAAGATACGTTGCGTCGAAGCAGGAAAGTAACTGGACTGGTTTTGTCATTTTGTCACAATATTATATTCCACCCATCTTGACATTGAAATTTCAAAGCAAATACAAGCGTTGAGGTTCCATTAATAATTATTAAGAAAATGATTTTAGAAATAGACTTCATTTTGAATACTAATTCAGGCTTTTGTATCCCGTCTGTACCCATCTCGAAAGCTGTATTTCTGTGTGTGTGTGTGTGTGTGTGTGTGTGTGTGTGTGTGTGTGTGTGTGTGTGTGTGTGTCAGTCTGTGGACAGCATAACTCAAAAACGAAAAGTCCGTTAAAACCAAAGTTAGTATTTAAGTTTAATGTCCTTTAAGGATGTGACAAAAATTTTGAAGAAAATCGCTCCCCCTTAAACTACCCTTTACGTGGAAAATTTTTCGAAAAAATTTGATCTCGAAAATTTTGATTTTCTTGGAAATGGATCTAACCATTTTGATTAAAATGGCATATGTTTAAGATATTCTTATGACAAATGAAATGCATATATTGAATTTTCTGGCTATAGCCTATGTAGACCTGCTTACTCTGGATAACTTCTGAATAACTCGTAAACCGTAAACGATAGACAAAATCTTACTGTACAAAAACCACCCAATTTATGTTCTAGTACATTTTTTTCACAGTGAATCATTTAGGAGATATTCCTTGCTATTTGTGTCAGTTTCGGAAAACAAAACTGTCGTCAAACAATATCGCTGTTCATTTTTTTATATGTTAACCGTGCAAAGAGAACCGAATCTCAAAGCTTTAAAAGATTTGACTATCTCTCAAAGCCTACTGTATTCTCATATTCCCCTTGCACCTACAAGGAAATAAGCAATAAGATAATCTCTGCAAATGTTTATCTCAACTAACACGAAGAAGATATAGGCATAAGAGTTTGTAGGAATGGTGAGGTCAAGAATAGAGGAAGTCATGTGAGTGCAACACATCAGATTTTTATATTTCATTGACTTACAGAAAGACATTGCTACAAGCGAAAATGAGTAGAAGACCTAACGGAGGGGCTTCCAGTAATTGGAGGACAGCAGGTAGGCCATACAGGTCCTTAGTGCTTCCAATATGACGCCTATAAGAAAGAAATGGAGGAGAGACCCGAAGAGTGAACGGATGATGATTTGCACCTGCAAGGACCCAACATGACACCAATCCTGACGGCGACTAGCCATGCCTGGACCATCCACCGCAACCTGGAGGCTCTGGAAATAGACAAGACACACTCAGGAAGGACTGCAGTCCCGCCAAGCGCCAGGGGGGATTCTTTTCATGGTACAAATTCCACCATTCATCCGCAACATACCAACCGCCGTCCCCTGGTATTACAACTTCAAAACAGATGAAAGATGGGGGCAGGAAACCCGTATATTTCTTAGTCAAATAATATTCTCTTCACCGTTTTTTTTTACCATTTTTGTTTAATGTATTGTTTAAATTTTATTCATCCTATGAATTCTCCTACCGACCCGAGTAAATCACGAAAAACACATGGTCGGAATGACCGGTTCAACGGAAATTGAACCCAGAATCCCCCAAATGCAAGCTTCACACGTTACTCCAGAGGCATTTTGCTCGGTCTGTTGTTTGATTTAGTTTAAGGGCGCTCAACTTCTAGGTCATCAGCGCCCTTAAAGGATTCATGGCAATAGCCAGATATAAATTTCACTCAAAAACTAAAAATACTAGCAACAAGAAACGTTTACAAGTAAAAAGCAGTGGCAATAGCCAGATATGAAACAAGGTGGTAATATGTCCAAAAGCAGAAACAGATAATTAAAAAAAAACTTAAATCCTCAAATTCATATTACACTCCGCTAAAAAATTAAAAACTCTATCAACCGCTGTTTTGTCGTCCGCTAGAACTTCCGCAAGTCTGGCAGGCAGCTGCAGAGAATCCCGAAGGTCCGCTAGAGAGCAACACTCTAGCAACACGTGGCGAACCGACAAAACGTTGTCACACAGCGGACATAGAGGCGCAGGGTCCCTTTTAAATAGGTAACCATGCGAAAAATTGCAGTGCCCTATTCTTAGTCGAGCCAAACTAACCTCCTCGCGACGAGATGTGCGACAGGAAGTTGCCCAGTTTATCGGAAGTTCTTTCACTTCTCTAAGCTTATTACCGCGGAGAGCTGACCACTCGTCGTGCCAGGACGACAGCACCGCTCTCCGCACTTCAAGCCTAAAGTCTTCCGAAGTAACACGTGAGATGGTAATACTGGGTTCTGTAGTTGCCGTCTTTGCTGCTAAATCTGCCATTTCATTCCCCGGCAAACCTACGTGACCAGGAATCCATGCACACACCACGTCAACGCCAGAAGCGTGTAAAACATGGAGGGCATCCTGGATACGTTGTACAATAGGGTGGGGGTTGTACAACTGACAAAGGCTCTGCAGTGCACTAAGGGAATCGCTCAAAATCAGGCAGTCACCTAATTTACGACGGCGAACATACAAAACGGCTCGATAAATTGCATAAAGCTCTGCAGTAAAAATGGAGGTGCTATTTGGAAAACCGAATGTAAATGGTTCGGTTCCATAAACATAAGCACATCCAACACCGTTGGAGCCCTTTGACCCATCGGTGTAAATACATCGACGGCCAGTGTAGCCTGACAAAAATTCTAAGAAACACGTGCGGATACTTGAAATAGGCATCGTGGACTTCTGGTGTATGGTCATCCCAAGATCTACATGGGGCGTACCAGATAGCCAAGGGGGGTAAAGTCTCTCGCCCTTGGCGAACATCACAGGCAGTTCCACTCCAAGCTTCACTAGGAGCTCTTGGAAACGGAACCCCGCAGGCTTTGGATTAAGGGAGCTATTTCTATATCGTTCTGTTAGCGTGGTTGTGAAAAAAGAAGCGAACGTTGGGTGCTTAGGCATACATCTAAGCGCACAACCATAATTTGCCAAGAGAATCTCACGCCGATAATGCAGAGGAGGTTCTGCGGACTCGGCGTAAAGGCTCACCACTGGGCTTGTTGGAAAAGCTCCTGTTGCAATGCGGATGCCCCTATTATGGACCACGTCTAATCTTCTCAGCACAGATGGTCGTGCTGACGAATAGACAATACACCCATAGTCTAGCTTGGATCGGACTAAAATTGTCCGATCCGCTCCCCACGATTTGCCATTCAGTACTCGCATAATATTTAGGGAACGGTCACATCTCGCTCTTAGCTGTGCAATATGCGACGACCAACTAAGCTTCCTGTCCAAGATCAAACCCAGGAAGCGCGTCTCTTCTGCGAAGGGAAGTGAATCTGGACCAAATTGGAGCGAAGGTGGTAATCGTCTCCTACGGCGCCAGAAATTAACACAGATTGACTTCTCAGTTGAGAAACGGAAGCCGTTTTTCATGCTCCATTCTCTAAGGTTGTCCAAACATTGCTGCAGGCGCCGTTGTAAGAACGCCGTGCGCTGAGAAGTGCAATAGACAGCAAAATCGTCTACGAATAGGCATGACGAAACTCCAGGTGGAACACATTTCCAGATGGAGTTAATTGCTATAGCAAAGAGCGTGACACTTAGCACCGAACCCTGAGGTACTCCCTCCTCCTGAACAAAAGAATTAGAAAAAACCGAGCCGACCCTTACTCGGAAAAAGCGGTCCTTCATAAACTCCTGAATGAAAAGTGGTAGGCGTCCACGCATATTCCAGGCATACAGGGAACGTAGAATCCCTGCTCGCCAGCACGTATCATAAGCCTTCTCAAGATCGAAAAATATGCCAACGGTTTGACAGTTCTTCATAAAGCCGTCCATTATCTGTGTCGATATTGACACAAGATGGTCAACAGTTGAACGACGTCGTCGAAAACCACACTGGATGTTAGTCAGTAGGTTACGACTTTCTAACCACCATACCAATCGTCCATTGATCATGCGTTCCATCACCTTGCAAACGCAACTG
Organism: Tenodera sinensis; assembly: GCA_030765045.1. Lineage (NCBI taxonomy): Eukaryota > Metazoa > Arthropoda > Insecta > Mantodea > Mantidae > Tenodera > Tenodera sinensis. Next base: position 43,080,144 of record CM060971.1, read on the forward strand.
GTGAGGGAAATAGGACGATAGCTGGAGGGAAGATGACGGTCCTTCCCAGCCTTCAAGATGGGAATAACGGTGGCCTCCCGCCAATTTTCTGGGAGTATACTGTCAACCCAAACACGATTATAGACCTCGAGCAGGAATGCCTTACCTTCAGGAGAGAGCTGTTGTAACATTTGTACATGAATACCGTCCGGTCCTGGTGCTGAACATCGCGAAGATTTCAGTGAATGCTCCAGCTCCGCCATGGTGAAAAGGCGATTGTAATCTTCTACGTTTCTAGAACGAAACGTGAAGCCTTGAGATTCCACCTGAGTTTTAAATGGAAGGAACTCAGGGGAGTAGTTTTCCGAGCTAGACACTTGTGCGAAAGCACTACCAAAGGTATTGGCCACTTCAAATGAATCAACAACAGCTCCTGTGGCTGTTTTTAGTCCCGCTATTGGTATTTGGGTCGTTTTAGCTGCAACACGCCTTAATCTATCCCACACAACCGAGGAAGGTGTGTGTCGGTTAAATGAAGCTACAAATTTGCTCCATGATGACTTTTTGCTATCCTTAATGACTTGTCTGGACCTGGCGCGCATTTTCTTGTATTCGATCAGGTTTTCCAAAGTAGGGTGACGTTGGAAACCCCTAAGTGCACGCCTTCGAGCACGAATGGCATTCCGACATTCTTCCGTCCACCAGGGGACGGGAAATCGACGGGGGTGTGTAGTCGACCGCGGAATCGATTGTTCAGCAGCAGAGAGAATCGTCTCCGTGAGATGCTGCGCCAAAGTATTTACTGAGTCATGCTCGTTGTAGGTAAAGACAGCCAACTGGGTGTAAAGGTTCCAGTTGGCATGGTCCAAACGCCACCTGGGCATACGTGTGGAGTGTGTATGTTGCGTCAAGAGACTAATAAGACATGGGAAGTGGTCACTAGAGTGTAAATCAGAGATGACATTCCATTGTAAGGAAACTGCCAACTGAGGTGAACAAACTGCAAGATCAAGGTGTGAGAAGGTGCTGTGGGAGTCAGAAATGAATGTAGGCTCTCCAGTATTGAGGAGAGCTAGGTTGTGACTGTCCAAGAAATCGGAAATGAGTTTACCTCTCGCACAAGCGCGACTTGAACCCCAAAGTGGGTGGTGCGCATTGAAGTCTCCCACCAAAAGAAACGGTGTTGGCAACTGGGAAACTAGATCTTCTAAATCAATGTGCGAGAAGTCATGGGACGGAGGCAGATAAACATTACAGATGGTGAAATGTATGTTTGGCAGTTTAATCCATACAGCAACTGATTGTATATCAGAGTGCAAAGGTAGAGTTTGCATATATACGTCATCTCTGACAAGTATCATAGCGCCGCCATGTGCCGGTACACCCTCTTCTGGTGTAACATCACACCGTACTGGGGTGTATCGCCTTAGATGGAAAGCGTCTCCAGGACGCAGCTTAGTCTCTTGCAAACACACGATCAGAGGTTCGTTTTCTTTGAGCAAGAGCTCAAGTTCTGGCCTTTGAGTTCGAATGCCACGTACGTTCCATTGTAGGATAGTCATATTGCATTGTGTATGGGATAGGTAATTCCAAGGTAACTCTTCATTACTTTGGAGCAGGCGGTTGTCGAACTAATTTAGCCCTTTTCTCTCTTGGGCTGACGTTCTTTTCGAACGCTTTTTCGCGCCTCTTTTCCACTGGGGGTCTTCCAGTGTGGGCAGATTCTAGTTCCATGTCCTCTGCCGAGGACGTGCGTCTTCCCATAGCAAACTTGGGTTCGAGTGTCTCGAACCGATTGCTAATGGGGACCGGCGAAGATGACATTTGACGGTCTGTAGCCATACCAGAGGATCCCTCTGAAGAGGATCTCCTAGGAGATGGCTTTTTCTTTCCCTTTGATGGCTTGGGAGAAACCTTGCTTGCCTTGAGGAAATCGGATCTTTTATACTCGGTCTTAAACTTGATCGGTGAAGCATCGTATACAATCGGTTTACTTGTCGAGGTCGGCTTCTTTGTTGGTGACCTTCCTGGTCTGCTGGATTGAACTGCGGTGCTTGTAGATGCTCTGGCGGACTTAGGTGATGTAGGCTTTGGATGTGACCTAGCTACAAGAATTTTTTCTGAGATTGTTGCCCCATTTATATCGCTAGTTTGAGTTGCGATTTCCCGACATGGTACTGCTTTAGCTGCAACCGAGCTATAGGTACCGGAGCTCGGGATAGTGGGCTGGCGCAAACGTAAGAGCTTTCGGGCTTCTGAGAAGGACACCTTCTCTCTAACCCGGATCTCCTGGATAGCTCTTTCCTCCATATAGCGCGGACATTCTCGGGAGTTTGCTGGATGTTCTCCCCTGCAGTTAATACAACTGGGAGGTGATGTACAGTCATCGTCATGGGCGATGCCTCCACAGTTTACGCAGGTAGCTCTACCACTGCACGTGTCACTTGTATGACCAAAGCGCTGGCATTTGTAACATCTAAGCGGGCTCGGAATGTAAGGTCTTACTTCAATGGCCTCGTACCCAGCCTTTATCCTTTGCGGGAGATCTACCCGATTAAAGGTAAGGAAGAGGGTACGGGTAGGCAGATATTCGCCTCCATCTTTTCTCTGAACCCGATAAACAGATATCACACCCTGATCTGCGAGGTTCTCCTTAATTTCATCATTGGACATATCGTCCAATGCGCGTGTGTTGACAACGCCGCGAGAGGAGTTCAACGTTTTGTGCATTTCTACATGCACCGGATAGCTGCCTAGCATGTTGGCTTTTAATATAGTAGCTGCCTGTGCTGCTGAATTGGATTCAACCAACAGCGTGCCGTTCCGAGATCTCGTGCAGTTCTTCACGGGGCCAGCTATCTTATCGAGACCCTTCTGTATAGCGAATGGATTCACCGACCTAAATGTTTTACCTTCCTCATTTCTTGTAATAACTAAGTAGCGAGGACCACTCAAATCTGCTACTTCCTTTTCACTTACTTTAAAATGTTTGTTTTTTTGAGTTTTGGATGTACTCATTGCGATTATATCCTCCCATTGCAAATGTCTCCGATGGCATGCTCACATCCTGGGCGCCACCCCGGCTTAGGTGAGAGTCCTGGCCTGGACCTTGCTCACCCTAGGGTCTCACCTCCCAATGTATAGACAGAGGGACCCAATCGCCTTCAGGAGTGCATCAGCTCATGCAATGGCCCCTCCCCGGGACTGACCTTTATCAGCGGATACGCACACAGATCCTACATGATAACCAGGGGCTGGGACTTACGCGATTACCCAGTCACCCCTTGCGTCACCCGCGCGTAGGTTATCCATCAGACTGTGTACAGGGAGGTAACAGGTGGGAGGTCAAACACAAAAGTGGACCAAAGTTGATTGGGCGTTTGGCATGTGCTCTCTCACCTCTTGGAGGAACCCAATCGAGAGTATGGCTCGGAGCCCCGGGTACGCCAAACCCGTACCTACCATAGTAGGAGCCCCTGGGGGAGTTTGATTTCGGAGTCCTCTTCTCCTAGATGAGTCGTCAACCAAGACTAACGAGCCCCATCTACCCGTTTGGAATGTTCTTAGCTTCCCCTCACCTCTTGCCTACCAGTAGTCAAAATGACACTTAGTAGGCCGTCTGGTTCAGGTACTGAGCCCCTCCGCCACGACAAGGCGACACTCCTTCGGAGGGGGCTCGGTCTGTTACAGGCGAACTGGAAAACCCTACGTTAAACGTTAGTTAAGGCTGATTCACAACCAATGACAACGGGAACTATAACCAGAACGATAGACTTGAAATACATTTAGCTGTTCAAATGGGAGTGTTCACAAACAACGACAAACCTTCCCGAGCTCCAGGAACGGGAGAGAAGACTTGGGCAAGATTGAACGATGGTGTTCCCGTTAACGGGCAGGGCATGTTAGATCCATTAGATGCATGTTAAAGACTCCTTCATCTTCATCTGATTACCCTCCGCTTATATAGGACGTACACCCCTAGGACTTGCAGGCTAGTGCCTAGGGTCAGGCGCCTGTCGGAGAGCAGAGGAACCTATGGACCGGAGGGAGTGAAGACCTGGAAGCGAGTGGTCAGCCAAGCACCAGGTATGAGAGTTGTTGTTGTAGTGCTTAACGTCCGCTTTTACTACTACGGCACCGCAGGCGGTTACACTGGTGGTACATGGAATGAAGAGGGAGCACCGGTGGAATGAGATGGCGGGGGAAACCGGAGCACCCGGAGAAAACCCGCCCTGACGCCGCTTCGTCCACCACGAATACCACATGCGGGTCCCTGGGATCGGCCACGACGCCACCAGGTATGAGAGTGAGGAAGAGGATGATATGAAACGAAATAATATGAAATCAATAAATGAAATGGTAATGATGGAGGAACTGGTGGAATGAGTGGCGGGGGAAACCGGAGAACCCGGAGAAAACCCGCCCAGACGACGCTTCGTCCACCACGAATATCGCTTGCAGGCGATGGGATCGAACCCGGGCCGCCTAGGTGATAGGCGAACGGTCTAACCACTCGGCCACGTCACCGCCTTCTTCCTTCAAGGTAGAAATTCGCCAAGGCGGCCGTGACGAAAACGCCTGCTAGAGCTCTCGCCAGTCGCAATTCTCGGAAAATCAAACCGGAAAGACGTGTACAAATTATTAGCAATTTGTTTTGAATGCTTCCCATTCTAGTTCAATAGACTTTATATAATTATTTTAAATGTTCCTGTGGCTAATACATATTACTTCTAAAATCTGACATGCTACTTTGCAGATATTTCTGGCTAGCTTGGTTTATTTTTCCTCTTTAGAATGTTTATGCTCATTTTTTCCCATTTTGTTCACTGCACAGTGAAAGGTAAATTCCTTTCTTCTGCCCAGTAGCTCATTACCTCTGCTTCTGTATTGTTCTTTGGTACCTAATGGCACTCCAGGTAAGTCATACCCTGGCAGGTAGATCCTTTCCTGGGCATTTCTGATAGACTGTGCTGCTGTGTAACCATGTTTATCTCGAGAACGTTGGTAGCAGCAATAAAATACAGTTGGTTATTCTGTACCGCGGGAACGTATATGCGGCATCATGGTTCATTGTTATGTTTTCGACCTTGTGTTTGTTTGATATAGCTGGAAGATGGACAAGTTTGTTTATAGCGTAGACTGTAAAACCAAGAAAAGCCTTAACTGAAGAACAAAACTACATTTCTAATATATGCAAGGTTAAGGTAGGTAATGAGTATGTGCTTAGAATAGAAGTGTAGTGGGTACTTGAGTTATTAAACGCTTTATCAAACCGAGTTAATTTTATAGATAGATTTTCATTTCAGTCATTTAATTTGCTAAATGAGTGCATTTTCACTGCCGGGATCCAGCAGCCAGCCAAGTACTCCGCCCAGAAAGCAAACATTGCAATGTACATAAACACATTTGAAAATATGGGAAGAAAGTTACAGCTTCATTCAAAGATCGTGTTTATTATAAAGTGTGTCTTGAAAAGGGCTGGGCCCCGTAGCTCAGATGGTAGAGCACCTGCCAGCTGTGGAAGGGGTGCCGCATTCGATTCCCGGCAGGGGCTAGGAATTTTTCTCCAGCCAAGAATATTCCTTATCCCCCTAGGGTCTGGAAGTTTGAATGAGTGTAAATGTGTGTGTGAATTTAATGTCTAAAAATCCTTAAAGACCAATGAACCACTGTTAAACGAGTGCCCCATTCCACAGTAAAGGCCGCCGATATGACCTTCGCAGTTAAAGACGGTATAGAAATGGAACAATTAAAAATTAAATTTAAAAAACTGGAATGCTCTGAAGAGCTATTTTCAAAGCATATAGGAATGTCCCAAGTTTTTTTCTGATTTGTTTAAAACTGAAAGTACAGATGGCAGGCGCGGCTCCTCAGGGTAGGCAGGGTAGGCACTGCCTGCCCTACCGTAATACATCAACAAATAATGTTTAGCTATGATTCTGCATTTTATAATTTGAACCGTCATTTTCCCTAAATTGTAGTTCAAGAAAAGTTTTCTCGGATATAATGACCAGCGCATGGTAAAATCCTAGAATCTCAATTCCAATTCATCACAACTGCGCTGCGTGTTTGAAACGCGCGGCAGAAATAATACGCATGGAACCTGGGTAGTGGAAAGCCGGCTAGCCTGCCCGGCCCCATTTCCTCAGTACGAGGCCCTTGAATAAGGATAAGAAAATATTCCGTCTGTATACGCACTCGGAGCTGCACTCAAATCATTTGCCTGCCCAAATCCGAATTTATACGACTTTTTCCGAACAGCCATACTCCACGAACGAAGATCTCAAGAGATCCGAACAGTTTCGTCACTCTGTGCTAGTATTATTGTGCATTGTGTTTTGTTTTAGGTGTTGACGGGAAATAAATACATTTTGCCTGTAAGTACTTACAGATTAGGAGGTTGTGTTTGTATTTTAGTGTGTGTTCTAATACCAGTGTGACTGACTTAATTACTGAACTATTACATAGTCCGTTTTCGCGGCGCACTGACAATGAAAAGAGGAGTGTTTTAGCTATCGGGCGGCCTACTCCATTGTTAAATACAGTTAAGGTTGATAAACAAAGTGCCAGGAAATTTAATCCATGGTGGTATCAGTCACATAGTTGGCTTACAGGCTCTGAAGTTAAACTGTATTGTTGGCCGTGCCTCTTGTTGTCTACAAAAGCTGGAATCGTGACGGCTATTTTGATTTAAAAAATTTATCAAAAGCCATCCAAAGACATGAGAATTCAAAAGAACATATTTTTAGTTCCGTGAATCTAAGGAGGCTAGGGATGTTGCCTGAACATGAGAAAATTTCAAAGCAACAATATAACAAAAGGGGTGAAAAAAACCGGGAAATTATGAAAAGACTAATTGATGCTGCCGTATTGTTGTGTAGACAGGAATTGCCATTTCGTGGGCATGATGAAAGTGATTCGTCTTTAAATAGGGGAAATTATATTGAAACTGTTACAACGAAGATTTGTGTCACTACTGGGAAGAATTAGGAAAAACTTTCACCGGTCTTTCCAAAACAATTCAAAATGACCTAATTGATTGCATTTTTGAAGAGATCATGAAAAAAATAAATACTGAAATCAAAGAAGCCCCATTCTTTTCAGTTCAGTGCGACGATACGACAGATGTGTCGGAAATCTCGCAATTATCATTATTGTGAAGTATGTAGACAATCTGGGAACAGCACAAGATAGATTTCTTGGTTTTCACAACGTTAGTTCAAACAGGACCGCAGTAGATTTGTGCACCTTATTACTTGAAGTTCTAAAGGAGTATAATATCAAAGCAACATTATTAATTTCGCATAAAAGTTTAGATGGACTTAAAGAAACCTCGCATCACATAACAACATTAATGCAATGTTGGTTCAATGCAAATGGTTTGCAACTAAATGTTAATAAAACAAATATTGTAAAATTTACTACCATTAATGCCGCACAGCATAACTTTGCAATAGACATACATGGTAACTCTGTTCAAGATTCAAATGCTTCTAAATTTTTAGGTATACAAATTGACAAACACCTAAATTGGAAAACCCACATAGATGAAATTGTCCCTAAACTGAGCTCCGCATGCTATGCATTATGACTTCTGTCCTCCTTCAGTGATGCTCATACATTAAAATTAGCTTACTTTGCGTACTTCCACTCGGTAATGAAATATGGTATACTCTTTTGGGGAGGTTCAACAAATTCAAAGAGAATTTTCATCTTACAAAAAAAGGCCATCAGAATTATATCATACTCTCATCCAAGAACATCGTGTAGAAGCATTTTCAAAAACCTAGAAATATTAACCCTTAACGGAGAATACATATATTCACTGATGAACTTCTACATAAAAAATAAAAACTACTTCACTACTAATTCTGACATCCACAATATCAATACAAGATCTAGATCTGAACTTCATATACCATCAACTAACCTCACATGTGTCCAAAAAGGAGTGCATTACCAATGTATAAAAGTATTTAATATGCTACCTAATGAGTTAAGGACCTGTAATGATAAGGTATTCAAAATTAAGCTAAAGGAATATCTTCTTAAGCATTCATGCTATACCATAAATGAATTTAACAACATCTAATGTAACCATTAGATCATTTTATGTTTATAATATTAATCCTGTCTATTGTAAATATTGTATAACATATTGACATGTTCCACATCCTGTTGCCAAGGCAAATTGAGGATCTATGGAATGCAAATAAATGTGTGTGTGTGTGTGTGTGTGTGTGTCTGTCTGTCTGTCTGTCTGTCTGTCTGTCTGTCTGTCTGTATGTCTGTATGTCTGTATGTCTGTATGTCTGTATGTCTGTATGTCTGTATGTCTGTATGTCTGTATGTCTGTATGTCTGTATGTCCTGTATGTCCTGTATGTCCTGTATGTCCTGTATGTCCTGTATGTCCTGTATGTCCTGTATGTCCTGTATGTCCTGTATGTCCTGTATGTCCTGTATGTCCTGTATGTCCTGTATGTCCTGTATGTCCTGTATGTCCTGTATGTCCTGTATGTCCTGTATGTCCTGTATGTCCTGTATGTCCTGTATGTCCTGTATGTCCTGTATGTCCTGTATGTCCTGTATGTCCTGTATGTCCTGTATGTCCTGTATGTCCTGTATGTCCTGTATGTCCTGTATGTCCTGTATGTCCTGTATGTCCTGTATGTCCTGTATGTCCTGTATGTCCTGTATGTCCTGTATGTCCTGTATGTCCTGTATGTCCTGTATGTCCTGTATGTCCTGTATGTCCTGTATGTCCTGTATGTCCTGTATGTCCTGTATGTCCTGTATGTCCTGTATGTCCTGTATGTCCTGTATGTCCTGTATGTCCTGTATGTCCTGTATGTCCTGTATGTCCTGTATGTCCTGTATGTCCTGTATGTCCTGTATGTCCTGTATGTCCTGTATGTCCTGTATGTCCTGTATGTCCTGTATGTCCTGTATGTCCTGTATGTCCTGTATGTCCTGTATGTCCTGTATGTCCTGTATGTCCTGTATGTCCTGTATGTCCTGTATGTCCTGTATGTCCTGTATGTCCTGTATGTCCTGTATGTCCTGTATGTCCTGTATGTCCTGTATGTCCTGTATGTCCTGTATGTCCTGTATGTCCTGTATGTCCTGTATGTCCTGTATGTCCTGTATGTCCTGTATGTCCTGTATGTCCTGTATGTCCTGTATGTCCTGTATGTCCTGTATGTCCTGTATGTCCTGTATGTCCTGTATGTCCTGTATGTCCTGTATGTCCTGTATGTCCTGTATGTCCTGTATGTCCTGTATGTCCTGTATGTCCTGTATGTCCTGTATGTCCTGTATGTCCTGTATGTCCTGTATGTCCTGTATGTCCTGTATGTCCTGTATGTCCTGTATGTCCTGTATGTCCTGTATGTCCTGTATGTCCTGTATGTCCTGTATGTCCTGTATGTCCTGTATGTCCTGTATGTCCTGTATGTCCTGTATGTCCTGTATGTCCTGTATGTCCTGTATGTCCTGTATGTCCTGTATGTCCTGTATGTCCTGTATGTCCTGTATGTCCTGTATGTCCTGTATGTCCTGTATGTCCTGTATGTCCTGTATGTCCTGTATGTCCTGTATGTCCTGTATGTCCTGTATGTCCTGTATGTCCTGTATGTCCTGTATGTCCTGTATGTCCTGTATGTCCTGTATGTCCTGTATGTCCTGTATGTCCTGTATGTCCTGTATGTCCTGTATGTCCTGTATGTCCTGTATGTCCTGTATGTACTGTATGTACTGTATGTACTGTATGTACTGTATGTACTGTATGTACTGTATGTACTGTATGTACTGTATGTACTGTATGTACTGTATGTACTGTATGTAC